>JAULBX010015422.1:0-92982 GCA_032358255.1 Heterotrichella gracilis | reverse complement strand
CAATGCCAAGGTCCTGCACAACCTCAAGCACTTGCCTTGCCACCGTGTCTACCAATAAATTGAAAAGAGAAGGAGCTTACCCGCGCTTTTACAATGGCAAATTCGAGTACGGCCCCCTTGTGCCCCTACATGCACATGGATGATGTCATGCCGTGGTCCTACCAGGGCAGACCCTACGTCCATGTATGCACCAAGGCCTCCCCCATTGCAGGTCAAGATCTGTGACTTTGACCTTGCGCACACATACACACCACACCTTAACCGAGGCTCTGCCCTCCCCGCAGGTCAAGATCGGCGACTGTGGCCTTTGCGCAATCATACGCACCACTTCTTGAACCCCAACCTAGGTAATCCTTCCCTCCCCGCAGGTCAAGACCTGCAACTTTGGCCTTGCGCGCACATACACACCACACCCTGAACCCTAACGTAGGGTCATTTTCCTCCCCGCAGGTCAAGATCTGCGACTTTGGGCTTGCGCGGCAGTACGGCTCCCCGCTGCGCCCCTACACGCACATGGTGGTCACCCTGTGGTACCGCGCACCGGAGCTGCTGCTGGGCGCACGCACATACAGCACAGCGGTGGACATGTGGAGCATGGGGTGCATCATGGCGGAGCTGCTGGCGGGGAAGGTGGGTGGTGGTTGTGGGGTGTGGGGTGGTGGCATTAGTTGGAGTGTAAGGCCTGCTGCTGGATGCACAAACATTCGGCACGGCGATGGGGATGTGGAGCATGGGGTGACTCATAGTGGAGTTGCTGGCAGGGAAGGTGGGGGTGGTGATGTGGTGGGACGGGTCAAAGTGGATGGGGGTGAAGTGGCGCATGATGTGACAGGTGTGGTACAGCTGCTCATGTGGGAGGAGTACCTTTGTCTCTCGCGCTCACAAAAACCTTCGGGAGCCTCCATGCCAAACCAACCCCAAATCTCGCCTCCCTGCCATTGAAAAGTAAACTAACAGGAAAAATTACTGGAAATTAAACTAAAATGTCTCCCCGTCAGGTCCTGTTTGACGGCAAGTCTGAGATTGACCAACTAGACAAGATCTTCAGCGTGATGGGGGTGCCCAGCGAGGCCACATGGCCAGGGGTCATGGCGCTGCCTAACGCAAAGAAGATCACGTTCAAGGCGCAGCCGCACAGCAAGCTGCGACAGAAATTCCCTGCGCCCACCTTTGACTTTGATGGTAAGGCTTTCTAAGAGGACTGCACCATGCCACCCAAACCACCCCCTTTGATCTACCATTCACTCAAAAGGAACAACTGATCAACGTCGATCAGTCCTTTGGACCCCCACCCACACCAATGATCACACCAGCACACAACCTAATGCACCCGCACCCCCATTTGCACCACCCACCATTTACCCACCTACTGTATCCCGCCACACAACATCCTGAAGATGTGTTCACACCCCCGCCACCCCCATTGCCCCCCCCCTACCTCGAATGTGCCCCTCCCAGGTCGCCCCGGCCTCACAGACGCTGGCTTTGACCTCCTCACCCGGCTCCTGTCACTGGACCCTGCACAGCGGATCAACGCAGCGGATGCACTGGAGCACGACTGGTTCAGGGAGCACCCGCAGGTGGGCAGATAACCCTTACCGAGGGTTGGGATGGAAACCTTGTAGGGTGTAGGGAGTAGCGCATGGTATCTGTGCCAGGAACTGGCTGGCTCAGGGAGCATCCGTTGGTGGGGGAAATATCCTGAGCTTGGGACGTGGGGCGTCCTTTGATCCAAACCTTGTGGCCCCGAATCCTACACATGCACACACACGCATGTGCGCATGCGTACGCGCACACCCCAGCCCCCACCCCCACCAATGCCCCCCCACATTACAACCCTAATTCCACCCCCCAGGCCAAGGACCAAGCGCTGATGCCCACCTTTCCCACCAAGAAGGGTGGTGGAGCCTTTGCGGGCACGCGGCGCAAGGTGCTGCAGCCCTCGCCAGACCCACGGCTAGCGGCCAACCGGATAGAGAACTTCCAGAAGGAGTCGACCTCGCTGTTTGGGTTTGGTGGGAAATAGAGGGGCGGAGGCACTGGTGTAAGGCACCTGTGTGGGTGTCAGGGATGTGGTGGGAAGGGGGGGGGGGGGGAGGGGCGGTGGTGGGGGCACCTGGGGGTGTTTAGAGTGTGCGGGAGGTTGGCGGGGGATGCACGCCCCTGTGGTCTTAGTAAGGACAAGGACAGTGAGCATACTTGTGCGCTGTATACAATCTACAAGCAAAACTGACAGTTTCTTTTGTGTTGCTGTCGTGGCCCTGCTCTATGCGACTGCTGGCTGGTGCCAAGGATGACAAGCGAGGAACACCATCGCAGGGAGTTGGCAGTTGTGTGCTTGCACTGCATGTCAGATGGTAAGATAAAAGACAAGAAAGAAGTCTCCATAGGAATTCACACATTTTGGTGCAAATTATGAAAGAATGGCAGCAAGTGGCTTGCCCTCTTGTTCCAGCAGTTCTTTGATGGCTTCAAGGTTACGGCCATCAACACCCAAATTTCAGCTAGTTTTTGGACAGTCACCTGTGGGCGTCCGCATTCCAACTCTTTTTTTCCGTACTCCTTCGTGTTTCCCCAACTCCAAGCCCTACGGGAGTTGTGCTTGTCTGCATATAGAGAAATGTCCCGGTCCCTTTTCCCGCGTAAAAGGCTTAGGGTTTCTCTTAATTAGGGTTTCGCTGCGGACGGCCCTGACTCAGGGCCTGAGACTGACAAAAAGAACATGTATTACGTTATCACCGCACTTTTTAAACCTTCGAACGAACAAAAGCGCCAGGTCTTCAAGGCGATGTTTGTTGTTTGTTACCGTTCTTCACTAACGCACGGATCTACACAACTGGCTGTCGTCGAGGTACGAACATGTGGGGGGGCCCCGGCTACGCCTCACCCCCCCACACACCCCCCTCGCCGCCGAAGTACTCGTGACACGGTTTCCACAACCGTTGACACTACGGTACATGGGACGAACCCATATTCCGCAGTCGAAACTCCAAAGCTATTTGCACCGCTTGCACACCCCTTTCCTGACCTCAATCAGGGCGGGGAAGGGGGTGTGGGGGGGAGGGGCGGCGTAGCCGGGGCCCCCCCACATAGCATTGCTTCTAGCATCCCCTATCTGGTCACAACGCTTCTCTACCCTTCAAGGGAGTTGGGGAGGGCGACGAAGGAGCCATACGTGTAGAAATAAGAGGACAGGGATACATGAAAGCCAACAACAGGAAGTTTTCAGCCCCAAACTGCAGCCAAATTAGGGTTTTCGAAGGCCCTTCGACCCTAACTGAGGGTCTCAAGGGGGTGTTCCACCGATGAATCGCCAACGGGGAGGTCTGGGCGGCGCCTTCCAGGCCAGACGTTGGCCCTATCTGCCTATCCTGCCTAGACAGCTCGCCTTGCAACCCTCATTAGGCAAGCAAACGCTGCGTTGAACACCAGCAACCGTGTAGTGAGACACGGAACCTAGTAGCATATCTGCTCAGGAGTCCCGTTGCCAGGGGACGGTGGTTCAGTCTCACAAGTGCCAGTTCGTGTGTGGCAAGTTACACCTGGGGCAGAAACAACAATGGCGTCCGCAATGGCCACCAGCAGCGTTACAGGCATGTTTGGCAAACTGAACCTGGGCAGCAAGCAGAAGTCGCGCTTCACAAGCAACGGAACCAGCTCAAAGCTCTGCATGAAGAACACCCGCACTTTCCACGTCGAGGTACAACATGAGAAAGTGTCAGCCCACCGTTCTGCCATACCAGGCTTTCAATTTTGCTTGGGAGGCTTTACCTACAACAGCCTTTGGTGCTGCAAGCATTAGTACCAGCTAGCAGCGAAATGAAGAAAGATATTGTGATGCACTGAAAGGGGTCATCCATTGCAGGTGGCTGTTGGCGATGGTGAGCCCTCAGACAACGCAGTGAGGCGGTTCAGGAAGGCAGTGCTTTCTTCCGGCCTTGTACCCGAGGTAGGTGACGTGTCCACGCCCTATCCTCCACACGGAACATGGTTACAAGAGTGCAAAACCCCATTGTATCACCAGCTTAGTGTCATCCAGAAACACCAGTACTCGTGGTCACTGGCACAGTTCGCTCTCAGTCAACAGTTGCAATAGATACTAGTGTTAATCTGTTGTTTTTGGACTTGCAGTGCCGCAGGAGGCGGTACTTTGAGAACCCACAAGACGAGAAGAAGCGGAGGACCAAGGACAACCAGATGCGCAGGAAGTAAGCAGGCTTGAACCAGTTCCACACCCACCCACTAGTTGGTTATATGCAATACAGCCAGAGGAGCATTCAGGCTTGCACAGCCATTCCTCCTTTGCGCAACGCCATGACCATGTCTGAATGTGTTCCACACAACCTGGTTCACCCATGAGCACACCACACACAACTAAATGCAGCGTAGTGCGTTGCATTGCTCTGCAGAAGTTAGAAGTAGGTGGCTCGTTCTTACACTGGGTGTGCCTTTCAGGTCCAAGTTCGCCAACAAGGTGGTGACCTTTGAGGAGGTTGTGGGTTCAGCAGAGCCAGCACCCTTCTCGGACCTGTTTGGCGACCCAGAGGACATCTTTGCTGACGTAGGTTTGTTTGGGGAGTCCTCCCCAGCATCTGCACAGTCAGTGCGGGAGCCTGTGCTGCTACGTTAAGCTTTCCTCTCTCCTCAGCAGCTAGTCGCTGGTGTGTGGGGCAACGGCAGCGTTGTGCCCCATGGCTTGCTGCTTGCTGTACCAGTTTACCAAGCCTGGGCCGTCTGGCAATTGGAGGTCTAACTGGTCAACTTTCGGGCAGGTTGTGGGTTTAAACCTGGGACGAGCGTGAGGATGTAGGCCATACAATCCTGGGGCACCATTGGATTGGTAATGATGCACTGACGCTGGCGGGAAGGGGTGGTGGGATTGGGCGATCCTTTCCCGACGGGCTAGCAACTACGCTAGTGGGTTCGGCAGAAGTTATTACGTTTTGGCACCCAGTAGTGGGTTTTTGAGTTGGTGACGTACAAACTTGAGCAACATGATGCCTGTGGGCAGCGCAACACAAATATTTGTAATATTATTTTTCAACTCAAGTGGAAACTGGTTGAACAACCAGCATGATGTGTCTGGGTGTGGCTTTCATACACCAGAGCCTCTGGCAGAGGTTTACTTGGCAGAACCTAAAGTCTCTTGGAGAATTACCACACGAGTACTGGGCGTCAGTGCAGTGCTTAGGAGTTGCATGTTGTGAACTGTTCAGATGCTACAGCTGTGTGGACACGCCGCCAGGCTGGCAGCATGTTCAACATACTATGGGCTTTCCGAGAGAGTTTGACGGACAAGGCCTGCCAGAGTTGAAGGGGATCCAACTACAATGACAAGCCCTCTAAGTTAGGGTTCTTTGGTTTCTAATAGGGACCCTAGAATAGGGTCATATCCTTTTGAAAACTGTACCGCCCCGGCTCACGACTGCTCACAGTTGGACTTCCCACGCACCACCAGCGTTGGTCCATGGAACGGTGACCCACAGGTAGACACAACAAACATCAGATGAGGTGAGCAGGCAGCCCATGGCTGTAGTCGTGAGCGCCACAGCTCAAGACACAGTGCCCAATGCCTAGCCTACAAAATGAGCCCTTTATGCGTCCCGTTTCTTTCTCTAAGGACAGTTCATCTGGAATTTCATAGAGTGTGACGGTTCAACGAAACGATAGGGACAGTACCTGATTCTGGAGATATAACAGGAGGTCAATATTGATGATGCTGAAAAGAAAACGGATTCTGTGAGCAGCTACCCTAAACTGAATGACAATGCGCGGCCTGCGATTGTGCAGCCGCCTCCTGAATTGCACAGCTGCATGGATGACTAACTGGTCGCCAAACTTCCAACCAGATTCTGGACTATATGCAACGACGCCACCAAATCCATCTTTAGCCTGCCATCCCCCATGCTCCTGCACCCCCACCCCTCTTCCCGCACATGCAGCCCCTGCTTGAACACTTCATAGGCGCAGCAGCTGAACATGTCATACGCATAAGTGGCTCCCCTCCTCACTCCTCCACCCGCCCCCCCACTCCCCTCCAATACAGCAATGGCTATCCGAACACTTCGTGGAGCAGTGGCTGAGAGCGGTACTGGTAGCATCTGTTAGGCAGCGCACTCAAGTAGAACAGGACTGTAACTGCGACTCCCCAAACCCATATGCAGTGGTCTGCCATTCCCACACCACCCCTCATTCCCGTGCCCTTAGCCACAGCTTGAACTGCTCATAGGCATAGTAGCTGAGCGCGGCACTGGGCAGCGCCTGCAGCGTGTTGGGCAGCAGCCCCGAGTAGAACCCCGCCAGGCCCTCGCGGCGCGCGATGGTCACACAGGTTCCCGCGAATCGCTGCCAGGGGTTGGAGCGTGCGGCGTAGGCCAGGATCACGGGCTTGGCCATGCGGGTGGACATGCCGGTGGCTGCCGCTGCCGCGGTGCGCGCCTGGGTGCCTGCAACCGGTTGTGGCGGGTCAGGTTCTGCCGGATCTTTTTCTCCTCATGCAACGTGAAACTAGCTCAATGAGGACAGATATGGAATTGAAAGAGTATCGATAAAGCTCTGCAAGACATTGGAGCGCATGCCGATGGACAGAGTCGCTCAGTTGGCCATACGGGCGGGTACGCCAAAAGCTGTCACTGCCAATTTGCCACAGTCCATATTATAGAAAAACTCTTGTTCCCACCCAAATTATAATGTTTCAAAACCCCTACCTGCTGCCACAACTGCTGTCATGTCTAGCCGCATCCTTAGCCGCATCCTGCACCGCACCATATCAAATCCGGATACCAGGCCCCAATATCTGCATTTATCCCATAGTATCCTTACCTGCTGCCGCAGCTGCCGCCATGTCCAGCTGCATCCTGCGCCGCACCACCTCCAGCGGGTACACCACCGTCTCCGCAGTGGCGCCCGCCACCGCCCCAAACACCAGCTTCCACCCAGCGCTCAGCTCCTCCTTGGCGCCTTGTTCATGCAACATGCTTAATCGGCGGACCTGGACCAATAGAAAAATGGGGCTTGATTGCTTGCTCACGGCTGCCAAACACAATATGGACTGCGACATGCAGCAAGTGGCATAAACCCTGAATCCTAAACTAAACCCTAAACCCTAAGGTGCACTGCAGGTGGGTATTTGGTGCACGAGGTGGAGGTGAGGGAGCCCCACCTGAACCACCACCACACGCAGCAGATTGCAATGCACCATGTACCAACTGTGCAGCCGCCACCTGAATTGCATGCAGTGGTAGATGGCGTGCGGATGGCGTGTGTTGCTGGATGCAGCGGTGGATGGCGTATGATGGCGTGGCGTGAGCTTGTGGCGCATGCAGTACATTGAACCTTGTCGAAAAACCCCAAACTCACCTTCAACACGTCGTAGACCCCATAAAACACCGCACCAGCGGGCGCGATGCTGATGAGCGCAGGGACGCAGCCGGTGTACAGCGCCGCCACCCCCTCCCGGCTCACGATGGCCCGGCAGGTGGTGATCATGTTGCGCGAGTAGTGGTTGCCTGGGGCCATGATGCGCGTGCGCAGCACGTCCAGCGGGAAGCAGCACAGCATGGCCGTCACGCCTGGGAGACAAGATTTAGGGTTTAGGGTTTAAAAAATTTAGGGTTGCCCGGGGCCATGATGCGCGTGCGCAGCACGTCCAGCGGGAAGCAGCACAGCATGGCCGTCACGCCTGGGAGACAAGATTTAGGGTTTAGGGTTTAAAAAATTTAGGGTTGCCCGGGGCCATGATGCGTGTGCGCAGCACGTCCAACGGGAAGCAGCACAGCATGGCGGTCACGCCTGGAAGACACAGTTTAGGGATTAGGGTTAAGGATTTAGGGTTGCCTGGGGTGCTCATGCGCGTGCGCATCACGGCCACCCCCCATTCAAAGCGACATGGCCGCCGCAGAGTGGTGTTATACCTGACAGGGCGCCAGATGCATGTAAATTCGGGGTTTAGGGGTGAAGGCGGTTGCTCTCCTGCCATGGCGGCCGGTGTGAAGGTCTGCCCAATGATCAAGGTGGTGGTTTGGCACTTCTAGGGTTTAGGGATAGGCGTTAAGGTTCACCTGCCATGGCCCCCGACGTGAAGGTCTGCGCGTTGGTCAAGGTGGTGGTCTTGGCCAGGTGCATGAAGGCCTGTCGGTACACGTCATAGGAGGAAAAGTTGATGGACTTGTAGGGCGCGGTGCGCATGATGTTGAGCAAGTTGCCTTTCCAGAACCCCCTCACGCCCTCCTGGTGCAGGATCCGCAGGGCAGTTGCGCCGGTGGAGGCCGTCCCCCGCGTGAGCACCTGGGTGGGGGTGGGGTATGAGCCTAGTTGAGGTCTGGGCAAATGGCGGGGTTGGGATTGAGGTCTGGGCATGGGCCGGTCGGGGGCCTGGTCTGTGGTATGCATGTGCGGGGATGAGTGTATCTCTGCAGAGAGGAGGTGTGTGTGACACGTGCCTGTCCCTTAAACCCTAAACCCAAAACCCTAATCCAGCCACTACAGGGATGCCACGACTGTGCACGAAGAACAATTGTTATGGTACACTGAAGGTACCCAGTGCGGTGAGGAGGGGAGTGCACGCGATGGAGCTTGGATAGAGATACCTGTTCCAACTTCAGCCGCTCCAGTGGCGCAGTAACGGTGCGTGAAATATCATTGTTTGGCACCAGTAGGTGGGAAGGTGGCAGGTAGTGGTATGACAGGGGTGCATGAGATGGGCCTATACCTGTTCCAGCTTCAGCCGCTCCAGTGGCGCACAGATGGTTCGGGAGCACACCGCAGACAGCAGCCCAGCAAGCAGCTGCTTGCCGTAGTTGATCCCGCCATCCATCCGCCGCTTGGCCTTTCCTTCACTGCGCTGCGTCTGCCTAGATTCCGCTGGCCTGAAGCTAATGGATGGGATCTGAACCTGGGAATGGGTAGCCTGGGCTGCTAGCTGGCTGGCTGATGCTGCTGCAAACTTGTGGGAAGAGGTTCTGGTCCTCCTGGGCAGCACAACCAGGCAAGAGGGACCCCTATGGCTGTCATCCAGGCAGAACTGCCACTGATGGCTGCTGCTGGTCTGGCCTGGTGGGCTGCTTCGATGGACCTCTATCGACAGGGCAGAGCTCCTGAAGCGGTCTGATGGACCCATTGGAAAAGTTTGCAGGTCTGTTGGTGGGCTTGTAACGGAGTAGGATTGTGTTGGAGTGTAGGGATGTATACAACCAGGCACACACGGATCAACCACCAATCGTCCACCCGGCTGGGCTGTAAGGCTCTCACGCCCACACAGCCCACCAACGTCACTGATGAGCTTCCAATTCAAAGCTGCAGTGGGCAAGGTGTGCAAAAGAAGTAACACAAGTCGCCGCCTTTTAGGCCATCGATCTGTCTCGAGAGTGCACAGGCATGGGCCTGTAGCAGCTGCTTAAGCCGTGCAAAACAGCAGCTCTGCAATGAGTAATATGAGCTAAGAGTATAATTGCAAC
This sequence comes from Heterotrichella gracilis, assembly GCA_032358255.1. Classification (NCBI taxonomy): domain Eukaryota; class Xanthophyceae; order Tribonematales; family Xanthonemataceae; genus Heterotrichella; species Heterotrichella gracilis. Next base: position 83,527 of record JAULBX010015422.1, on the reverse strand, counting down.
GGCCGCATAACTGCAGTCCAAGAATTTAGTGGTGACGGAGTTTCAATGCCCGCAAGAGCACTCTTGGGCAAGCCAACGGAGCTGCTCTTACAACGTCCCTCGACCCCACAATTGGGATTGGACCCGACACTGCAACCCAATTCAAGTAGCACACAGTAGAGTGAACGTTCTCAATACAATACGATTCGAATGCCATCTACGAAACGGAGTGTCTTACGTTGACCGCCCAAAAATGTTGTCCAAACAGAAAACGTGCTGGAAATATTCAAATTGGTTTTTAAATTATTCCCCATTTTGCTTGTTCAAAATGCAACACCATTGACAGGAGTGGCTCGTCTGCAACTGGTTTGCACTTGCCACTAGGGTTGGGAATCATTTTGTGTCTCAACATGCAGTTTTAGTCACAAGCAGTGCCTCTGGGTCTGCAAATCCATGCATCCCAACCTGGCACTCGGCCATCATGGTCCCAGAGAACAGACTGCGCCAATTTATCGTACATCGCCATCGCATAGCCAGTCCCTCAACAATGCATGCCAAATACCACAGCAGTGGATACCATCAGCAACCCCATGCCCATGGTTCATGGGTCACGTGCTCCGCCGATGGTGTGTGTTGTTCACGGAAGCAGTGTATCAATCCTTGCCCTCACATCCTCGCATCTGGTGCTAATCAAGTGCTTGCCAGTGCCATTTACCAACTCAATTGATTTCTCCACACAATCACAATGCCCTACGGCGCCTTAACACCAAACAGTATACAATGATACATACGCCATGCGCGCACCGCTCGGCCCCCTCCCCTCCCCCCCCTTCACTCTCCAACCCGCCTCTCCAGCACCAGTGTCACCTCCCCATCGCTGCTCTCCCCCTTGCGCAGTGCGGTGATGACCTGGGGCCACGTTTGGCCATCCGCGCCATACACCACCACCGTGCGCTGCGGCGGCTTGGCGCCAAACAGCGCCTTGGTGGGGTAGACGATGTTGGTGCATGTGCAAGCGCGCAGCACGTCGCCCTCAAGGGGGGTGCGGTCCTGGAGGGAGGGGTTGAGCTTGGCCATCTGCACGGGTGGGAGTGGGGGGGTGAGAAAATTGCGGTATGATGCAAGGAGGGGAGGTGTGAGTGGGGAGGGGCCACAGCATCACATGAGATGGTTGTGGTTGTGTAGGATGGCGGATACCATGACATGTTTTCTGATCAGGAATGTGAGCATGCCATGGTTTTGATCCAGCTGTGGGGCGCTTGAACTGGATGACTGCGCAGGACACCAGCATGCCGCACATGCACACCGCGGCATGCTGTCCTTCCCCTCCAACACCAGACTACAACACATGAGTGTGCAGCACTGGCAGGAGCAACACTGCCCGCGTGTGCCTGCAATAATGAGCACATGCGCTTGCACCATGCACTGCCCTGCCCACTCAGCAGCCCTGTCCACCCACCCACCCACCTTTAGCCTTGGCTGCCCTAAGGGGGGCACGGTGGGTCATCGCCACTAGGCAGTTGGACGCATGCAGCAAGTCTGAAACAGAGATGCAGCCAACACCATTGCTTTCCCAACCCTCCCAGCCCACCACCACCCACCCACCTTTAGCCTGCGCCCCGCATTGCCCTCCCCGAGCACCTTCCCCACCACACCCGCCCCCTCACCCCCCAGGGGACAAGGCAGGGTCACCGCAACCAGCTGGCTGGGCGCCCGCAGCAGCTTCTGGAACACAAATGCGGCTGGCAACATGGCTTGACACACCACTAACCACCACCACCACCACCCACCTTGAGCCTGCGCCCCGCATTGCCCTCCCCAAGGACCTCCGCCACCAGCACCCGCCCCCTTGCCTCCTCCTCCTCCTCAAAACCCCCCAAAAGGGGCACAGCAGGGTCACCACCACTAGCCACTTGGACGCATCCAGCAACTCTGAAACACAGATGCAGCAACATGGCCTGCCCTCCCCGCTCACCACCACCCACCCACCCACCTTGAGCCTGCGCCCCGCATTGCCCCCCCCGAGCACCTCAGCCACCACCACCCGCCCCCTCGCCTTATCCTCCTCAAACACCACCCCCAAGGGCCGAGGCAGGGTCACCGCAACCAGCTGGCTGGGCGCCCGCAGCAGCTTCTGGAACACGAATGTGCGCGGCTGGCGGCTGGTGATGGGCCCCACGTTGAGGCGCAGGCGCTCTCCCTGGTAGCCATCCTCCACGGGCCAGGGGGTGTAGGATACGGCGCGGAACGCGAGCTCGCCCTGGGGTGGTGGGTAGGAGGGTGGTGTGCGGGGACATGGGTGAGGGTTGGGGAATTGGCATGGTGGGGTGGGCGGTGATGCAAGGTGAGGCAGGCCGCTGGCCGCAATGAATGAAAGGGGCGCTGCAAGACCGGGGTTGTGGGCGCCATGTGGGACCTGGCAGGGCTCATACCCATGCTCATACCCATGCCCTGCCTGATCAGGTGCGGCGGCCGTGGTAAAAGAATTATTGAGATGACAGTCCTTGTGTGTCCATTTTGGGACCCTACCTTCCTGTCTCGCTCCGGCAGCGCCCCCTCAAGCGCCTCGAACACCGCACCAGTGTCCGGGTCGGTGAACACCTGGTCCTTCTCCTGCAACAATGACAGAAAACCCATGAAAAAGTGGCATACCACGACCCACATACTTGGCTGTAAAACGTATACAAGGAGCCAAGACTGGCCAGCTGCTTGCTCAGGTGGCGCATTCTCAGTCAGTAAATTGACCCATGGTTGGGGATGGGTACCGCTGCCTACCTGGAGCTCCTTGGGCAGTGGTCGCAGGAGGTACGCTATGGCTGCTGTGAGGACCACAAAGGGTATCGTGATGGCGGTCAGGAAGGCCCGGTCGGACTCCTGCTGGCACTCCTGCAGCACCACAGACATGCATGCATTCACACACACATGCATACACAAATGCATGCATTCCAAAGGACAAGGTTCCCGTGGAAAGGGGTACCAGGCTAGACCATAGACAGTAACACTCACCTGTGTGAAGCAAATAGGTAGCACTGTGAGGAGGTGCAGCAGCTGTGGTGCGTGGCTGGGCCAGGATTGAGGAGGAGGTGGGGTTGCAACACGACGTCCCGTCCGCATGCATGGAGCGCCAAAGAAAGACGTGGGTTGTCGGTGCTTGCAGGCAACCAACAGCGGATGGGAGGCTTTCGGCATCCAGACGTACTGAGTAATCTTGGGTTGTGCATGCATTGCACATATGCATGCTTGTTTGGCATGAGGGCCAGCCAACATCGTGGTCCACCTTTTCAATGCGTCGCCTACAACACTTGGCAAGGCTCTTGGTGGTCAAGATACGTGTACTTGTGCCTGCATACTCGACCAAAGCTTGGTTGGATTGCGGTTGGGTTTTCACCACCAGCCGCAAGTGGGTCGCTAGGCCAGACTACTGGCACAGGAAACTCGGCGCAAGAAGAGTATCTTGTACATGGTGGCGTGCCGGATATGGTTGGTAGTCTCCCAAGATAGTATACTCTGTGAATTACAGCTGGACCCAGAACAGGGTCAGGTTGTGAAACCCTAAACCCTGAACACTGAGGTGACGTGCCCGCACCACCTATTGTTTACGTCCTGTCAACTTGACAGCATAACATCGAATTTCTTAGCCCACTGGAGCATATAAACTCCCCTTATGCAATATGAAGCTTTACTTCTTCCACAGTGAAACATTGAGCTGCAGAACTGGCCAAAACTGTGTGGGAACGTCCCAAAACAAACCACAAAACTGTCCCAAAGTGTTTACAGCGGACGAACAATCTTGACGACAGCAAATATGATACACAGACAAAGCTGGATTATACCAAGCACACGAAGCAGGAAAGCACTATCAAAATTGCTGTGCGGACAGCAATACCAGCAACACATCAATTGATACAATTCCTAGTTTACAGGTCACAGGCATACAATACACTACATAGTTAAAATCCCGCACTCACGAGCATGTCAAGCAGCAATAGCATGTCAAGAAACAATAAACATAAGCAGCATTATATTACATCCACAGCTGATACAGCTTCACATGGTGAAGTGTATTGATGAGCTGCTGTCGAAATGCAGCCTGCGGCTCCTGGACACCGCCCTGCGCTTCAGCTCGATCCGGATCCTCTGTTCCACCGGCACATCCTCTGCAGGGGTGTCTTCATTGATGGCATCTCCAGCCACCGCCTGCTGCTCGCTTCCCTCCACCTCCATGTCCTTGGGCCCCTCCACACCATCCGGCGTCACAGACTCTGGGAAGACAGCCCACCCCTCGTCACCTGGATGAAATCAGTCAACTGAGTACATGCAATACGGCATGCAATTAGCTCTGCAAAAGTGCGCCAGACATTCTGTCATGCCACATAACAGAATGTCCATACATATTTATCTTGGGCATTTCATTATTGTTACTATGAAAATAATTAAATCCTGCTAAATGGAATCAACGCCAGTGGTTCATAAACAGGCAGAGTAAGGTGCATTGGGAGTACTGTGAATCTCAATGCAATGGCTATCGTACTTGCGGGTTCATCAGCCTGGGCCCTGATGGGGGTGGCAAAGGTGATGTCCTCACACTCATCACCGTCCCAGGAGCTCCACCTCTCGGAAATCAAGGTGGTGGGAGTGCTGTATGACCTGAGCGCCTGCATATTCACACAGTTTGTGAGACCCGCTGCAGGCGCATGGGAAGCAGGCAGCCTGAAAGCATGCGCTTGTCTTTGTAAAATTACATTGGGGGCCAGAATTGGGCAAGCAATGTGTACAGAGTTGGGTTTGTTTTTTCATATGATGAGCCGGAGTACCCAGTACGAATGCTAACATATGATTAGAATTCGAATACATCCATATGTATACGCCATGGCAATATAAGGCCAGCTGCGTACCTTTGCGCCATCCATGCCCCAGGTATCACCCATCTCGCTGGCACTGCAGTGCGTTAGTGAGCTGCTGCTGCGACAGGAATCCAGGGGTGCAGGCATGTCGTCGTCCATCAGGTTGAAAGTCGTCAATTTTGCAGGGCTGCATAGGACCACATGTGAAAGCTTATATTGTGTCGAAGCCTTTTCTACAGGTTGCAACTGCTCGGCATCATGCAAGATCAAACGAGGCCAAGCCAGTGGGCGATGGAGCCTTGAATCAATACTGGCATTGACCAGACAGCAATAAGGAGATTATACCATCAGGCATCAGGCATCAGGCATAATAGAGGATCATGTATACAAGTGTAGATTATGTTACATTACATGCAGTATACATTCATTACGCAGTATGATAGTATCATTACGCAGTATGATAGTATTACCTGGCGAGAGGAGGGTGGACAATGTCATCCTTGGTCCACGGTGAAGGCACCATGGCGCGCTTCCTGTTGCCTGCCATGTTGAGAATGCTGTCATCCAGCTGCAGGATGCTCCCTGAGCTGGAGCGCACAGCATGCTTGACCTCGTGGACAGCCCTCAGCTCCTCAACGCGCTGCTGCGCCTCCTTGTCAACCTCCTGTTGCCTGGCAATCTCAGCCACACGTGGCACCTCCTTGAAGATTTGCTTCCGGATGGCGGCAGCTGCCCGCGTGTCCTTGGTGCGCAGCGCCAGCTCATCAAGGCTGAGCTGCACTAGCATCTACAAGAAACACATACAAATTCTGTCATGAGCAGTGGTCTTGTATGATACTCACTGTGTTGCAGGAACAGAAGGTGACATGAATGCTGTCTACATTTGGGCCTTGAGGGGAAATCCCTTGCAAGGTCTTGGGAAAGTGCAGCGCCCAGTTTTAACAGTCAAAGGATCCTGAGCAGCCCAACCACGGGCAATACAACTGTTACAGTTGAAAGGCCAAATCTCGAGCCAATTCACAGCTGGTACACCATGCAACGTATGTAAAGAGACCATGTATGGGCTAGTGTCAACCTTAAAGTGCAGAGCACAACACTGCTGCAGAGAGCAAAGGGCTAGAAAACCACAAGGGACACAGCTGCTGCAGCAACTTCCAGTCGTCAACAATGCCCACGTACCAGGCAGTCTGACAGGTTGTTGGGTGCCTAACCCAAATATACAGTCTGAGACTGGTTGTCACCCTAATGAACTTCAAGGCAGTGCTAACAGCAAGGGTTGGGTGGGTGCTCTAGGTAAGTGCAGGAGGGAAACCATTCAAATTCTACAGTACCTCGCCAGTCACGCCTGTGAAGCCTGCAGCTACATGCTTCAGACCAATCTTCCGCAGCCACTCTTGCACCTCGAGGTCGGTGTGCGTTTCCAACTCATCCTGCACGCCAGCCGGACCAGTTCAGCTGCTGTCAACAAAATTTCCCCAGGGGTAGCTGGGTTCAAAAAGCCAAAAGCAACGTACCTCGTGCCGCTCCAACCCAGAGCTGCTCTTCCTCAACGTCAAACCGAAACGACCCATGTTTTTATTTGGGAGAAGGCGTTCTCCGTGGTCCAAACAGTGACCTTGTTTGGCAACAGCCGCTGTACAAGACTGAACCTATTACCCCTGGCCAGCAGCACCCAGCCGGCTGGTGATCCTTCAGCGCAAACGGCTACACATACAACCACTTGCGAAAAGGACAGCAACGAGTTGCAACCGGCCTGTTTCAGACTGTTCTGGTGAATGGGTCACGAAGACTCCCCCCAATAATGGCGGCTAAATTTTGGATCATGGGTGAAAGTGCCCACGAATGCTGATTGGGCCTGCCACGGTGGGTGATCAATGGGCGCAACCCCATATATTTTATCCCCCCTGGGTCACGTGCACTGCTGACTCACCAACACCCCTGGCAGCTGACTCATCACACCCTGCACACCGACATGCTGAGCAGGCTGACCCAAAACAAAGTGTACCCAGGATGAATTCGTGCCAGCAGCTTGCCCAGCAACCGTTGAGGCCTTATAGATATCGTACAAGCATGGTAACCGTTGCACATGCTGCGCTGGGATATGGCGCATGGTATGCAGTGTCCATGCCTGAGGCTGAACCCCTAGAAGCCCAGGAGATACAACTCCTTGTAGGCTGAGAACGCGTACCCAATCCATGGCATGAATACATGGGCATGCGCTGCACACTGCCTCTGCTTGACTGCTCACTAGCACCGAAACCATTCACAGCTGTTGTATACCCATCTCCACACCCTCAGCTGATCTGGCTGTTACAGAATTGCCAGAAGGCATGTGACTTCAGTTATGCCCACACGCCACTCTACCGCCAAGGTCCCCATCCCACACATGGCCCCGAATCTGGTGCATTACCACCACCCTCACATCTCCAGCGCCAGCACCAATACCCACCCCCCTCACACTAGTATCCCCACCCTCACATCTCCAGCGCCAGCACCTCCACCATCAGCAGCGCAGGGGCCTCCATGACATGGCACACAGAAGTGACCGGCACCACTGTGACCATATTACTCTCACCCTGCTCCTGGCCCAGCGCTGCCCCAAGCGCATGCGCCCATGCCGCGGGGCTGGTTCCAGGTGAAGGTGCCATGTAGGTCTTGAGGCTCACCAGGCAGCTGCGGTCCAGGTCAGCGGATGACAGTGCCAGGTCAATGCCTGCAGCGGGTACAGGGATGTCTCAAGGTTTAAACATAGATGGTTAGCTTTTGGCACCTGCTTCACTTTAGCACCTTTTAGGTCCACCCATACCTTGGGTACACTGAAGGATTAATTGCAATGCATTACATGATGGGTAGTTCCAACCAGGAGGGTACTCAGGTCACAGAGCAACAGCAGCAGGACGCAGCACACGCATGCCAGCCATCGTGTATGATTTGGTTTTTACTATGCGCAATTCCGCATCAATAGTGCATGGCATGCCAATCATCCCACATGTTGCATGATTCACGTGGAACCAATATACAACCAAATTGCCAACCTGCGCACAAGGATTGAAAGCTCTGCTAGTCTTAAATCACGAAGGCTGAACCCTCAGCCCTAAGATCCTAAAACCTACCCATGGAGACTGCGCGTGCCACATACTCCCAGCCACTACCCGCGGCTGTGCTGGTGACGAAGAGGTTTGCTCTGCACAGCCGACCACTGCTACACAGTGCTTCACATCTGCACAATGCCAGTCAATAACAAAGTCGGGAAAAAGCAGACTGCAAGGGTCATGCAAGATAGGCCATGCTGATAGGCACAAAAACATTGAGCGAGAGCAACAATGAAATGAACAGGAAAAACTGTCATTTGAATTTCAAATAGGGGTCATACGCGCACATAATATCATTGGATTCCAACAGGACCATGTCGATGCGTCATCGTCCCCCTTAGCAATGCACAAACATGCGCACACACATCTGCGGCACCGCACTCACCTGATTGACGTGCTCGCAACATCAACTGCTTCACCAGACGCTTGACCTGGCCCAACGTGTATGGTGCCACCAGCATCGACCCTCAACGAGAAGTCGACATTGGTCAGGGCCCCCGCCCAGCCAGGCAACCCCTCTCTGTGCTCTTCGCTGCTTGAGCTGTCATCATCGTCACTCGGCTCATCCACCACCTCTGATGGGACCACACCCACTGGCTGGACCTCCACAAGGGCCCTGTCAGAGAAGCCAGACGCGGGTCAGCTGGGTCTAGGGCTTCCAGAGTCATGTGTGTTGAAAGCATAGGACATATGAAACAGATCTTGCAATGCATAGCTGAAAGGTGAGGCTTCCTCTCCACATGGGGCCCTGCCAGTGTACACAGGTGATTGTCAACCAAGGTGTGGAACTACAACAGGTGTGTGACGTGCAGCAAGGTGCACCTGATGCCATTGCGCAGTTGCAAGGCATGGCCCATCCATAGCAGCTATGGGGAATACAGATTTGCACCAGAGCATTATGAAAGTTGTGTGGATGTTCAGCAGTGGCGCATGCCATAAGCTAGCACATACCCTTTATCCAAGACAGGCAGCTCAATATAGAGAGCAAACGCACTCAAAGAGCCTATGCCAAGGCCGTGTGAACGTATTGCTGCCGTGCACATGCCCATGCCTGACGCCTACCCACTGTCGTGTTGATGTTCAGCAGTGCGCATGTACAATCCTGCATGCCGTGCACATACCCATGCCTTAGACTTACCCTCTAGGCAAGGCAGGCAGCTCAATGTAGGACCGCAAGGGCCTCCAATGCCTGGTCATCGCTGGCGGTGTCAAGTAGGTGTCAAGACCAACACCCTCATCTGCTGCATCCCCATCCGAACCACTGCCACCATCACTGTTGCTCTCCCCTTGATGGCCATTCACGGGAGTGGATGATGAGATTTCCTTGCCAGCCAGGAACTCGGTCAGTGACGTTTGCAAGGCATGCAAAGACTCTGCTGGCTGCATTACATCGTAGTAGGCTGTGCACCACAGCATGCCTTGCGCCATGGCACACCGCTTGGCAATGGCCACTGCCTGCGCAGCCCAATGGTGTCAGTCACCAGCAATAATTTATGGTCATGTACTTTCAATGGTTGCAATTGGCGGAAAAGAAAACAAATTGACTTAAAAATGTATAAAATATTCCAGCATCAAAGGAAAGCACTCTCCTCACTCTCCAAGGCACACAAATTTGCTGTACATAATTACCTCACAACTTTGCAGGCAGCGTTTCGCCTGTGTCAGTGATCCACCCTCTACCATCTGCATAGTCCCTGGATCCAGCCCTATCTGGCCAGCCAGGAACAGCAAGCCCTTGTACGACGTTGCCTGAAACGCACACAAGCTGATTCAACACATACATGCAGCATGGGACTTACAACATGGTGTTCGCTGCACTTCCCAACCCATCTCAATTTGTGCAAAGTCAAAAGCCTGCATAACCGCAGCGGCACTCAGTATGGCACTCAGGAAAAGCATCCAAGCATGCTTACTTCTATCATAAGGACAATGTGTCAAACCATTATGTCAGTTGCATAAGCTTTTGCGTTTGTTTGCTACTGTTACCCATGACTCAATGACCATGATCATACCTGACTGTACGGGCCGATGCAGGATGGGGCCCACTCGCTGTAGCTCTGCACATGAAGGACCTTCCTTGAGGACAGAATGTCCTGTGGTTGGCCACGAGGGAACAGCACATCCACCAAAACCCCTTCCTCAGCCTCGTCAGGCAGCTGCACGCATGCCCTGGAGGGTGGGTTGAGCCCCGGGAAGGTCTGGCAGTAGATTGCGTTCACCGCAGCAAACTGTGCCATGTCAGCAATGTACAGGTGCACAAACAGCGCGTCTTTGAGCTGCAGTTGCTGTTGCTGGAGCTCTGCATGAGACACAATATTTGCAATTGAACTGTGTGGATTTCACATAATATGACATATTCAAATGGAGTGTGGACAAGTTGTTGTTGTTGCTGTACCTCTGCTTGGGACACAATGCTTGCCATGTTAATGGAAACCAATAAAATTGAGCCTCAAGAATCGAGGATCACATACATCCAAAGCAGCTCATTTCCGACATGGCGCTGTGCACATGCTCATGAAGAAAACAGCAATGGGTAATGATCTCACCTGCGCCAAGCGCTGCCATAGCAGCATGTGCGGCCCCAGCCAGGGTTGGGTAGCTTGCCTTGAGGGCTCTGCAGGTGGTCAAGGCAAAGCCTTCAGTGAGCGTTGTGCTGGTACTGCAGCCCTGTGTGTCTGCTGCAGCTGACTGACTGCTGGGACCAGGCTGAGCAAATGTAGGGATGTAGTCTGCAAAACAAAGCACCCTCGACCTTTGCAACCTCAGGGCCAGGGCTGGTACGTTAATGCATGTGGCGCCAACAGTATGCAGCATTACTACTGTAACATTTGACCACAACATGTAATCGATCTGCGATGTGCTGCGGTTAGATGTGTGACATGATCAGATGGCCGCCAATCTGGAACAAAACGCGTAAAATGTACAACATTTCCTATGCATTGTGAGGCTGATGTGCAAAAAAGACAAGTGGTACGCGCCAAGCAATACAATTGCAGCTCCATTGCAACAAAATTGGTGATTTTATGAAAAAAATAATTTGTTTATTGCAACTGGACATCACCCAACTGAGACATCACCTAACTGGGAATATTGACTTACCATCAGGGACCTGCACCACCTCAGCAGCCGCATCCACAGCAGCCCCACCCTTCCCCTCTAAATGGAACGCCTCGACATGCAGCACCCCCACCGATGCCATCTGATCGGGGGAGTGCAGCACCACTTTGCTGGCGTCCAGCACGATCCGCGCCCGATCAAACAGCTGGCAGTCGAGTGTGAGCGTCTCGTACTCCCCTCCTTCACCGCATATGTTGCTCCCGTACTGCCTGTACCATCAAGTCATGGTGGGTTACTTGCCATCATTACCTGTGTGGACCATCACACTCATATTCAAGCTGCACATAGCAACATGCTCACCACCTGATAGGGAAACCATGCCAACCACCTTGACCATTCAAGTCACCACCACCACCACCACCACCACCACCACCACAAGCACGCCCACCCAACACATACCCTTGCCTCCCCCAACCAACTTCTCACACCTGCAAAGCTTGTGCAGGTAAGGCTCCAGCTGCGCAATGCTCATGCCCAGGTGCTTATCAGGCAGCAAGCCAATGGCAGCAACCTTCACCAGAACCGCCTCGATGCCCGAGGCCACCATGCCATGCAGCAGGGCCTTCTGGGGTTGGTACCACAGGTAGCTCAGGGATACGAGACCCAGGCGGGAGCATACCTGGGGGAGCATTTTTTTGGGAATTTCAGTGGGTGGTGAAGGGGCCAAAGAATGAAATTTTGAAACTGGTGGTCCAGGTAGCTCAGGGAGACGAGGCCTAGGCAGGAGCATACCTGGGGGAGGGGGAAATGTGGAGGTTTTTTAGTGGGCAGTGAAGGGGCCACGGGGGATATATTACGGGGAATATATTAGGGCCACGGGGGGTATATTAGGGCTAGGTTGGATATGAGACTTGGCTGGGAGCACAGCTGGGAATGTTGGAGAAATGAATGGCCGCTGAGGTTGATACCTTGCCTAGGAAGGCTCTACCCCGGCATGCGCATAACTTGCCCAAACCATCTCACACCCCGGGCCATCCAGTACCCACATTTTCCACCCGTAGCAGTGGAAGAATCACATGTCATCACATGCCAATCTACCTCAAACCCCGCCCCGCCCAGCACCCACATTTTCCACCCGTAGCCGCTGGTAGTCCGATGCAATAGCGCCCGAGCACACCGCCTGCATGCCTGGCACCTGCTCCTTCACATAGGCCACCAGCTGAAGCAGATCCTCCACCTCGTCCCCTTCTGTCTTGTCATACGACAGCCCCTGCACCCCACGGCGGCACAAGGAGTACCAACATGCCAGCTGAAACTCCAGCCATCTAGGTGCAGGGTGTACACACTCGACCCTGGTTGCTGTGTGGAGATGGTGCCACCACAGAGTTTAATGCAGTAGGTGGTATACCTCCATGCTTGAAATATTTGGCAGGTTTTCTGCCTGACGACTGTGCATGCATCCAGAATCTGGCTGTGCTGCATTATGTGACATGGCCCGAACTGCCGCTGCCCGCATTATTTAGAAACCCTAGTCCGCCCTAAACCCTAAAACCCTGCCCCCTTCCCCACGCCCCCACCTGGTTCTTGGACGCCCCTTGGATGCGCTTGCGGTACAGCGGCAGCCCCATGCACGCAGCATACCCCTCCACCACCTGGTGCCCCACGGTTTGGAACATATAGCTGTCTAGCTCATCCACCTCTTGCTGCACAGGGAGGAGGTTGCCCAGGGCTACAACCTGTGGCCGGGAAGCAGGTTGCTTTTGACTGCTTGTGACTAGTGTTTTGCTTTATAGTAGTTGTGGAATGTTGTTCATAGTGGGTTGCGGGTGTGGTGGGTGGGCACTGGTGAAATGTTTGGGCATTGGGATGGAATGGCGCGCAAGCATGCACATGGTGCTTTATGGTGAAGCACGGGTCAGAGAGAAATGTGAAGCTGAAACTAAAATGGTCCATGCGGATACCAATCGGCGCGTGGGGGGCTGGCAAGGCAGAACGCATATGCATGCATGCATTTGTATTCTCCATGCATACGCTGGGTCAGAAAGCGTGGTGGGTGCGGTTCCTTTGATTCAACCATCTCAGGTAATTCTGCACCGCAGTGTGGTACGCCAGTTGTGCACGCGAGTGGCCATACGGTGCAGCCTTACCTCATGGCCATACTTGCTGCACAGCTGCATGCTGTAGCACGAGTCCTTCCCGCCACTGCGCACCATGAGCACGCCGTTATGGGTAATGTATCAAGCTTGAAATCCATGCACCCTGCTTGCCTAGTCTTCCGCCAGTATTACAGTGCAGTGCCCATGGGGGCAGACACGTGGGCGAGTTGCATACCTGATGAGTGCCAAGACCTTCATACTGGCTTAGCCCTTGATCCGTGCAGCCTTGCTGCCATCCGATGCTTACACCAACGGCATGAGGGAGTCACCAGTGGTGTACGCCAGTTCCTTCCAGCTTGCCACATGCAGTACCAAAGCGGTGTTGCATGCACAAGGTGCTGCTTTGCACTTGGCAGGATCAACCTATGTAGCTTCCCAACAGTGGAATCAGGTTGGTACAAGCGACAGTATGGTCAGGGTCTTGGTTCTATACCAAGTGCTGCACTAACTCACGCAAGCTGGGGCAGCCATGAAAGCCTCCAGCTAAACATAACCCTCCAATTTTGCCCTAGAAGGGTTCCCCACCTAAAGGTATACCTTGTGCGCTCCGCCGCCTCTGTGAGCTCAAGTACTTGTAGCTGCGTCTCAAGCGCCAGGGGTTGGTGGGTGTGATGGGCTTTGAGTAGCCTCAAGCACAGGTAGCTGGGCTGTATGCATTTCAGCTACGCCTCTTGTATCAGCACATCCTTGCCATCTGCCCACCCGTTGGCATACCACCAATTCCTCGCAATGTGGTGGCAAGTGCTGAATGTGTGGCAACTGCCTGCGACAGGTCTGCATGACCTTCACCATTAGTGCTCACACACGCCTATAAATGGCATGCCCCCCATTGACAAAGGCCATATATGGTGAAACCCTAAACCCTCCACCCATGCCCACTCCCAGTTGTCCCTGAACGGCCCCCCCCCGGCGCCGCCTGCGTGTAAAACTGTATTCAGTAAACATATGTAGTAAACTTAATGTATAAACTTTTGATTTTACAATTACTCTCCGCGTCTCAAGTATAAGGGCATTGGTTGAGGAAAAGGCAGCAGCAGAGAGCGCCAGCCTCAGAGGCTGTTCATTCCCCCCGGGGCCAGCGCCACCTGAGGCTGTGGCTCATCGACACTCCAATGGTGCGCCTCTCAGAAACCAGCAATATTGAAACATCCCTTTTTGTGTGTACCCACCATTACAGTCCACAAGCAAGGCTTTAGGTTGTTATGTCACTGCTTGGACAAATTCCTGATGCGAAAGCCCCGCCGGGGGAATAGTAGAGCTAAGCTTACTTACAAAGGTTTGGGCACTAGCAGCACCAATTGGCAAGCGAAATGGCTGGTACGAAGGAACAACCGGAAATGAGCCGCCGTGGGCGAAAAACACTGCTTTATGCAGTTAAGGACTAGCGCGGTGTGTGCCGGATGATCGGGGACTCAAAAGACAAAGATCAGAAAATTGGTGGCTATTTGGCCAAGCGGGCTCTGTCTAAGGTGGCTAAACGGCAACGTCAAAGGGGTGCATGCAGTAGCATTCTTATTACGGATAGGTCCTATAAATTCAGCCAGGAAAACATCCTAGGATTGCATGCCATCCTGGGACCTTAGGATTGCATGCCATCAGAAAAAGCACACCGACAAGTCTACACTAAATTGTGACGCACTCCCCAGAAGGAAGCAAAAACAGTTGCACTGCACGTTGTGCGGGCGACGTATGGGACCAATCAAATGTAATCGTCCGAAACTGATGTAACCAATCATTGTAAAATCGTCAAAAACCCGTCAACTACATCTCGCAAAATTAGACAGCAAAATGGCTGGCAGGAAGGGGAACAAGCAACGTCAAAGTTAACCATGCAGCAGCATCAACTGCACATAACTCCTGCATAAAGTATCACCAGGCAAATGTCCTGGAGAAGGCGAAAATGCTGTAGTATGGGGGATAATAGCAGGCAAGGGCCATATAAACATCTTGCGGAGTCAAAATCACGACCTGCGTCCCTTGCGCTGTCCCCCATGCCTGCGCTTGCGCCCGTAGCCCCCATGCCGCCGCTTCTGCTTATGCGCACAGCGCCTGGTGGGTGATGGCTCTGCGCCGGGCACAGCCTTGCTCCCCCCGTTCTGAGAGGTTGTGCTCCCTTTGTGCTTGCGGGCGCCTGGCTGTGGTTGGCCCTCAGCCTGCAAGGAAGAGTGGCAGGGCGTCAGTTTTGCAAACTCTTGTTTAAATTACATCAATAGGGTTTCAGATCATCGCATCAGGGCACACCAACGGCTACTTGGACCCTGTGACTGCCAGGCATGCAGCCAAGGGTGATGCAGAGCAGGCAAACCCTAAACCCTGAACCCTGAACCCTGAACCCTAACTCAAATGTCAAGCATGCAGGTAAGGGTGTTCACCGGCGGGTTGGCAGACTGTCAGGCTGAACCTGCCAGGTGCTGTTTAGGGTTTAGGGTTCACGTTAGTGAGGCACACCAACATTGTGACGGCCTCAGTTTAGGGTTTAGGGTTCAGGGTTCAGGGTACAGGGCACTCACCTTGTAGAGGCACACCATCATGGTGACAGCTCCCACCCCGACTGTCACGAGCCTCAAGTCCCAGACCGCAGGCGCAGCCGTCAGAAACAGCACCAGCTGCACCTCGCTGCAGGACACCACCGCCACTGCCTGGGCCCACAGGAAGGAGACCACCCCCACCGCTGCCGCCTCTGCCTTGGCACACACCCAGATAGCCACCCCAGCAACTGCCGCCACCGCCTGCGCCCGCAGGTAGCTGGCAACCCAGCGCACTGTCGCCCAGACCATGTGGTTTGCTGCCATGTAGCACCCTAGGGTCCACAGCAGCTTGGCCACCCAAAACACGGCAGCTTCTCTGTTAGATGCAGGGAAGGCGGCCTGGGCGGCCCAGCCCAAAGCAGGGGCGATGCCCGACTGGGATAAGAGGAGCTGGGCGAGCCACATGACGGAATCCTCGGTCTGGGAAAACCAGAATTTTGCAGCCCATCCCAGGGATGCCACTGCCAGGGACCAGACGCTGGAGACGAGCCAGGCGTGGTCCACCCCTGTGAGGAAAAACAGGGGTGTGGCCACGCAGGTCGAGGCTGCCTTGAGCGCCTTTGCCAGGGACTTGACCAGGTACCAGTTGAGGGTGGCTGCGCTGAAGGCCGCAGTTGCCACCCGCAGCATGACCTTGGCGCCCGTGGTGTAAACCTCATAAATTGACTGTGGGCAGGGGGGAAAAGGCCATGGGTAGGTCAGGGACAGGGGAGAGACAGAGACCCAGATGTGCGCGGTTAGGGTTCAGGGTTTGGGGTTAGGGTCTGCGACCATGGTAGCAGGGGGTGCGGTAATACCATGTGTCCTATGAGAGGAGGGGGGAGCGGCTGACGGGGAACAGGGATTGCACAAGTGTGTAGGGTTTGGGATGTAGGGTTTAGGGTCAGGGACAATGAGGCAGCAGGTGATGAAAGGGCTTGCCCAAGGTGGTGTTGTAAAGTGAAACAAGGGTGGCAGCAGAGGGGGAACATGTGCAGGTGGTGGTGACAACGACACGCACGCAAAGGGTGCTGTAGGGTTTAGGGTTAGGGATCAGGGTTAAAACGTTTATGGTTGATGAGGATGGCATTTTGTTGCATCCTGGTTAAAACCGATCTACATCTGCAGTGGAAAGAGGGCATGAAAGCCAGGGTTTCAGGGATTGCACAGCACATCAAACCCAGGCACATCAACCCACATGCAGGTACCCTACCATCTCTTCATAGTAGTCATAGTAGTCAGAGTAGGCATCATCAATCGGCTGGTGTCTCTCAGGGGCGGGGGCAGGGACTCGCGTGGCCTCCAGCTTGACGCGGGGGTCCAGGTGGAGGGATGTGTTCCATGCAAGCACGCCGCTTGCTGTAGCACTGCTGTCGGTCGTGGGTGTCATGTTGAGGCCCAGGCAGGGGGTGGTCAGGGACAGGGTTTGATTGGAGGGGGTGGATGGGTAGAACTCCTGCGCCAAGGGGAGGAAAGGGAATCAGTTGGTGTGGGGCGTATGGGGATGGCAAAGGTCTGAAGGGTGAAAGGGGAGAAGAAAGAGAAAACAGAACAGACTCAGGTTACACGGGGTCTCAGTGGCTAAAGGTTAAAAGGTTGAGCATTAATCCTTGGACTTTCCATGACAGTGTCACACCAGTGTCAGGCAGCTGAGGACCCTGCAGGCAACGCCTGAACCCTAAACCCTAAACCATATTTGCCTCTACCTGGGCGCAAGGCTGGGATAAACCCTAAACCCTAATATAAACAGTTCTTCAAGGCAGTCTCAATAGAGACTGTTTGAACACCAACATAAATCAGTTCTTCGAGGCAGGGCTGGATTTTGAACCTAAACCACCTAAACCCAAAAACCCTCCCATAACGCAGGCTACTATAAACCCTAAACCCTGAACCCTACCTGAACGCAGTCTTGATCAAAGCGCCACCCCTCTGTGACACCATAGCCCAGAGGCGCGGTGATCTGGCCCAGGGGGGTAGGGGTGTAGCACAGGGGGCCAAGTTGGGAGATGGTGCGGCCGTGGCGGCTGTTGGCACCCCCGGTGTAGTCCAGGAGGGTATAGGGAGTGGAGATGTAGCCCAGGAAGATGGTGTTGGGGTCCAAAGGAGAGGTGTTGCCGCCCAGAAGGGGGGGGGTGTAGTCCATCAGAGGGGAGGTGTGGGCTAGTGGGGTGGATATCCACATCGATGTGAGGTTGGTGGTGCCCATCTGTTCCTTGGCGGCAGACAGAGCGGTGGCTGTGGGCTGCACAAGGGACAGGGTGAAGGAGGGTGAGTGTGGGTAAGACGGGGGTTATGGTTTCAAGGAGGGTAAGTGGTGGCCGCTGCGCTGTGCATTGTTTTGCACTGCAGCCCCAAACTTTACCCTTTAGGGTTTAGAGACAGCTTACACCTGGGCCAAGGCAGGAGCAGCAGGGTCCATGAAAGCAACGTGTTGGGTGAGAGTGCCTACCGCTCGCGAGACCCAATAGCGTGTGACGTTCACACTGGAAAAGGGGCAATTCTCGTAACCGTTGTCCAGGTGGGTCATCGAGGCATTGAAAGGGTCGAGGCCTGCCAAGGGCGTGCGTGTGGAACCGCTGTACCAGATCCCTGCACACGGCAACAACACAGTTGGTAAGGAAGGTGAAATAGATTGAAAACAGTGGTGCAGGGTTGGAGGAGGTGGGCGTGGGGCAAAGGGATGACGCCGACGCGTCAGATGCATGCATGCATACGCGCGAAGCTGGGAGGAAAACGATGCCAGTCAGTCTGGGATGGAACCACGACATCAGAACGGACAGAATGGTGGCGCATATTTCCAGATCACTTGAATCCTACCGGATATGGTGGTGTGCCGGACGCTGATACCGCTGTTCACGGTGACGAAGCAGACCTTCGCCAGCAGCATGGCCCACGCCAACGCTTGCAGGCGCGTAAGGGTCCTGGACCGAGACATTTTTGCAAGAGTAGTAGTCCTACAGACGCGCATGGGGGTTGGGTGAGTTCGATGTGGGAGCGAGGGCGCATTAGGGCGCAAGGAAACACGCGTTTGGGTGCATGCCATTCACCATGCCAACGTTGGAAAAACGGGCGGGCAACGCCGCAAAGCGACAGAACTGAGCAATACGCCGACTTTAAACTGCAATAATACATACCCAACTTACGAGGTTGAAGGTTGCGGGCTCGGAGGCTCTTTGGAGGAGTAGAAAGCAGCGGCGAAAGGGGCTGTGTAGGCTGTGCTGTGAGCATGAAGCAACGGCCTGCAAAAGGGGCCACACCGTTGGAACAAGGAAGGACTGGGCAAAGCAACAGAACACAACAAGAGGCAGAAACTAGTATCAAGGGTTCACCACTTACCTGTTGAACTTGAAGACGTCTGGGCGATCTAGAACGATGAGAGAACTGGTGGCAGGAGGTGCAGTAGGGTGCAGTGGCTGAGAGCCAAACGGGTGCGAGCAGGAGGCGAACGTGTTGGGAGAGGATGCGACGAGGATCGGGGGAGGTACGTAAGCTTGAGATGAAGAAAAAGAAGGCGTGTTGCTGGTTTTGTAGTCTTGCAAAGCTTTCGAAAACCGCGTGCAACACCGAGGCGCGCTATCCCTGCTGGCAGCCGAGTTGGTGACAAACTGACGCGCTTCCTGGGGTGGGTGACGCGTTTCAACGGGTGGCAGCACCTGGATTTGCGACGCGTCTCTACTGGTGCACATGCACGCGCGACGCAGGTGCTGCCAGCCGGTGGGACCAAGGTGTGGATGGGCAGTGCATGCACCTGGCGCACATGCAAGCACTGCATACCAAAGGTCGACTGACGCAGGCCGTGGCACAGAGCCTGAACGCGGCACACGCCACAGAATCCCTGTATAAACGAGTGTGGTTGCACGGCCTCTAGCTATATTGCATAAGCAGACCACTGCAAGGTTCAGTTGATTACATGCACTACACCCTGCCAGAGTTTGCAGAGCCAAATGACACAGCGCCTGGGGTGGGGTCACACGACGTGCCCCTTTTGTATCTGCAACTGTTTGATTACAGGACGTGTAGCTGTATTGCATAAGCAGGCCCCTGCAAAGTTCGGAGCTGTTCAGATGGTGACCCAAACCCAGGCTGTCTCATAAGCCTGGGTGTAGCAACACAACGTATCCCCTGTACCCCAAGTGTGTGATTGCAAGTCTTGTAGCTATATTGTATAAGCAGACCACTGCAAGGTTCAGATGGCTACTGCCCTAACAGGCTTGGTGGCTGCTCCCCCACCCAACCTGTACCCCGCCCCTAGAAACACTCCCCCTATGCCTGACCTTAGTACACTGTAGAATACCTGAGCCGGACCCACCCACGCTGAATACCAGCGGATCCACTTTCTATAGGGTGCAAAACTTGTTCTGTGTCTTGAAAACCTCACAGCCCTGGGGCTACTGAGCTAGCACTGGCCAGGGCTGTCACTGACCTGCACGTCTGCAAGGAGACAAAATAATCCTATTCCACCCCCCCTGATTCTGCGACCTCCTCCTCTACGCAACCTCTATGGTACCCAGTCCCCTGAATACGCCCCCCACCACCTCCAGCTGCCCCCACCACTCCCCTCACTACACGTGCACGATAATACCCGCCTCCCGAACCAGCACCAACCGGTTCCACGCCACCCCCACCACCCCCCACCCATCACGTGACCTGCTCAGACACAGCCTCAGCCACCTCCCCCGCCCCCACCACCTCCTCCTCGTCCTCCGAGGATTCCCCCCCTGGCAGGGGGCTGCCCCCCCTCTCACCGCCATCGAAGCTGGCCCCTGGCGTGGGGGGTGGCTCCAAATCTGAAGAAAACTTTCCCTGGCGATCCGCCGCCAGCTCGTCCAACAGCTCGTCTCCAGAGGTGGAGGTGACGGAGGTGGGTGGGGGGGACGGCGCCTGCAGGGTGGGGATTTGGGGGGTGAGTTGAGGAGTTTGTGGGTGGTTTGCGTATGTGGGAGCAGGGTGGCATTGGGGAGAGTGTCTGATATCCCAAGAAATGTTATAGCAGCATCAGTGAATGCCTCGTTTACTTCAATATTTTACTTGTATTTTACAACTGTAAACCAATCAGTCCAGCGTTCGACCGGTAGCGTCACAGGGCCATGACCACGTATACAGCCTGTCACTACTTGCCAATGTGTGACATTGCCAATGCACACCACAGAGGCCCCGCCATCCCCCCAACCACCACCACCCCACCCACCTGCTCCTCGTCCCTCGACAGGTTCTCATCCTGCCTGCTCACGCCCAGGCCCTGGCGCCGCACCAGGCTAGCGTACAGGCCCTGCGCAGCCATGAGCTGCGGGTGGGAGCCCTCCTCCTGCACCTGGCCCCGCTGCATGACGATGATGTGGTCCGCGGTGCGCACAGTGGACAGCCTGCGGAAGTGGGTGAGATGGGAGGTTGGGGGGGTACCATGTAATCATACAGTGCAGACGACAGGTGGTGGCGCTGGTATAGGGGTAGGGTTAAGGGTGCCGCCATGAGCTGTGGGGCCCTCCGCTGCATGCCGAGAAGGCCAGCACCACTACCACCCCCATCTCCACCTCCACCACCGCCAACCAGCACCAACTACCTGTGCGCACTCACCCCCACTGCCCTAGGGCTGGTCCACACGGCATAGCCAAGCGCAGCCTGCAATTACCACCAGCCTTGACCACCACCACCACCACCCACCACCCCACGCCCCACCTGTGCGCAATGACCAGCACCGCCCTGCTGCTGGTGCGCATGGCCCTGTCAAGGGCCGCCTGCACCGCCGCCTCGCTCTCCGCATCCAGCGCGCTGGTTGCCTCGTCCAGGATGAGCAGCTTGGGCTGGCGCACCAGCGCCCGGGCCAGGGCGATGCGCTGCCGCTGGCCCCCCGACAGGAGCTTGTCGGTGACGTGCGTTTGGTAGCCCTGCGGCCGGCAAATGGGAAGTGTGAGGGTGTGTGCAGGGGAGGCTGCAGATGGGCGGGTTGAGGGGGGGTGCGCGGCCGTGTGTGGAGTTTTGGGGGCCGGAGTTGGGTGCGGTTGGAAGCGGTTTATTGGTGCTGTGGGCGAGAAAGGTCTGCCAATGATTACGTGCATGTAGACCCTCCCATCCTCATGCTGTAGCCCCAGCCAATCCACTGCCCGTCGCAACCCACAGCACACCGCAGCGGATTTCCAGGTCCAACCCCTAACCCTTAAAAGCCCGGCATGACGCCATGCCCCCCCCCACAACCCGCCTTCCAACCCCCCACACCACCACAGCCACCCACCTGCGGCAGCTCCAGTATGAACTCATGCGCGTTGGCCAGGCGCGCCGCCTCCTCCACCTCTTCCTGTGACACCCCATCGCACCCGTAGCGGATGTTTGCTGACAGGTCCATGGAGAACAGGCGCGGCTCCTGGCTGACCACGCCTATGTGGCGCCGGTACCATGCGGCGTCCAGATCCCGCAAATCAACACCATCAACCAGGACCTGGGAGGGAGGAGGAGGTTATTGGTACCTACTTGAAAGAGGTGCTGGTGGCGGGGATGGGAGTGGAAACTGTGAACCAACCCAATGGCACGAGGTGATGGCGGTGGTGGTGGGTGGCAGGGCAAATGCTTTTAGCCTGCTGCTACGAAGTGGTTGGTTCGGGCATAAAATCATCTAGCAATGCGCTGGGTTGTATCCCCAAATCCCCCACCCACCTGGCCATGCGTTGGGTCGTACAGCCTCTGCAGCAGCGCCACCAGGGTGGATTTCCCGCTGCCACTCAGCCCCACCAGGGCCACCAGCTTGCCTGGCTGCAGGGTGAGGTTGACGGTGGTGAGGGCGGGGGAGTCGGGGCGCGAGCGGTAGGTGAAGCCCACGTCCCGCAGCTCGACCTGCAAGAGTGGAGTGGTGGTGGGTGATGGGTGGTGGGTGCAACCCAAATTGCACAGCTCAATCCAACACCCACTTACTTACCACAAAAACCCTGACTGTTGCTCCACCACCAGCAATACAACCACCAGCATCCCCTCCCCGCTGCAATAAACCACTCCTTTCCACTGTCGCTCCTTTCCTCTGCACTCACAAATTAGGAAAACCACCCACCCCACCCCTCACCTTGCCAGTAAACTCCTCCAGCTGCCTGCCAGGCGCAATCTGGGGCGCCTCCTCGGAATCCAGGAACCCCACCACCCTCTCGCTGGCCCCCACCGCCTCCATGATGTTCCCCCACTGGTCGCACACGCTCATTGCTGCGTCCATCACGAAGCCGGTGTACAGCAGGAATGTGGTGAGCTGCTGCGCGCTGATCTGGCCCTGGAGGGCCATGGTGCCGCCCAGGATGAGGGCAAGGGCCTGCGGGGATTGGAAAATGTCTTCGTAAATGATAAGAAAATCATTGCAAATGAGATTTAAAGATAGTACATTACTCTTTTCTGGAAAGAGAAGATTATGAGCTGAGGGGGGTGGGGTGGTGAGCGTGTGGTCCCAAACTGCACATCCCTCGCCCATGCCAACCCCCACCACCACCACACATGCTCACACATGTACTTTTTTCACACATTAACCCAGTATGTGATGTACCCTCCCCATCCTCCCATCCCACCACCCCACCCCGCACCTTTGTGAAGTTATACAGGAAGCACACGTTGACCATGTACATGAGGTACCCCCACCCCCACCTACCTGCCGTGACAAGCAGTGGCTGATCTCACCACCACCACCACCACCACCGCCCCCCTACCGCACCATCACCAGGACTACCCCCCACCAGCCCAGCCCCCACGCACCTTTGTGAAGTTGTACAGGAAGCACACGTTGACCAGGTACATGAGGTAGGCTGCCGCCTGGCGCACGCTGATGGAGCGCAGGCGGGCCAGGCAGCGGCTGTAGCGCTTGATCTCACGCGCCTCGGTGCCAAAGGCGCGCACCACGCGCACCTGCCAAAACACCTCCTCGGCCACCTGGGGGGGATGGGGGGTGAGTTGGTGATGCATGTGGAGGTTGGGGAGAGGCTGGGTGGGCAGGTGGTGCATGCGAAGGGTGGGCTGAGGCAAGGCTGGCGTGGCATGTGGCTTGCGCCAGAAGGTTGGTAATCCATGTGGATGGAGTGGGGAGGTCACATGTGTGGGTGTGTGTGGGGGTGTGCTGCACGTGGAGGGCGGGGTGAGGCTGTGTGCTGCGCGCGTATGCAGAATTGCCATGTGTGACCGCTATGGCCAGGGTACCCGTGTCCTGTTAGGGCTAGGCTTTGGGTTCAGAGTTTTGCATTTTGCCCCACCTGGTTTGTGTCTGCCAGTGTGTCCTGGTATGTGTGCTGCGCTCTGCGTGTGAAGTTGCCGTACGTGACCGCTATTGCCAGGTACACCAGCATGGAGGCACCGCAGGCGCCCGCCAGCGCAGGGGACAGGTACCACAGGTAGATCGCTCCGCCTGCAAACCGCAAATTGGGGTTTTGGACAGAATCATCAAACCAACAGGATAAAACGATAAACGCTGAACCCTACAAGTTTTAACAGGATACAACCCTTAACCCTAACCAGTTTGAGTTGGGGCCATTAATTGTATGGAGAGGGGTAATTGCTAGCGCAGGGGAGAGGTACCACAGGTAGGCCGCACCAAATCCAATTCACAGTAGGGTTCGGATAGGGAAATGTAGGTCTGGACAGGGCAGGCATGCTTTGTGACGCGGTACGACCCATGCACCACACCACCCGCAAACCTGCCAACCCCCCCCACCACCCAACCCTGCCCAATCACCCCCACACCGCGCACCTATCGTCTGCAGCAGGTTGCGCAGCGCCACGTTGATGTTGGTGGCAAACAGCTTGGCGATGACGTGGCAGTCGGACCCCAGGCGCGAGGTCAGCGCCCCCACCTCCTCCAGGTCAAAGGTGGCAATCTCACGCTTGAGCAGGCGGGTGAACAGGGACTGCCTGCGGTGGGTGATAGGTGGGGTTGGGCGGAGAAGGGGACGAGCATGTATAGAATTAAAGCTTTCCAATCTTGCCGTCAATACAGCAAGCTGTGCCAGGCGGGGTCCAGCGCCACCTAAGTGTACCTCCCCTTTAAAAGTGGGTGGTCATCTCACCCTTGAGCAGGAGGGTGAACAGGAAGCTGCGTGCGGGGAGGTCACCTGCCACTCGTGCGTGTGTCGTTTGCTGCTACTGGCTTTTCTTCAAGCTTGAAGGTGTGCATAAAACAACGTCCACAGGACGCATGGCCAATAAACTTCAAATGCTCCCTCCTACATGAGCTGCTGAGCAGGCAGTGCACATTCCATACCCTAAAGGGTTTAGGCTAGGTTAAGGGTTTAGAGCTGAACCCTACCTGAGCCGCTGGAGCAGGTTGGTATTGACCAGGCTGAAGCAGCACCCCCTGATGCCAGTGAACACGGCGAAAGCTCCAGACATCGACTGCATGGGCGTGAAATGGCGGGCAATCAGAGCGCGGACAGATGTTCATGATATCGTGCGCGGGTGTTGGCAGGTGTGATGGTATTCCGGAGGTGCGAGGGGAGTGTCAGATATGTGGACAGGGTATGGCAGCGGGGATGTGGCTCAGCCATAGGTGTGCATGCGATGTGAGGCAGGGACGCATGAGAGGCGGTGCGGTATAAGTGTGAGACGCCAGTATCCTGTGCACTAGCCGTGGCACGCCAGCATGTGCCTACCATGCTGCACTCAGGTGGAAAGTGGGGAGTGCGAGCAACTGACTGTGCACTGAGAGCAACTGTGTGCGGGTGCTTGGTTGCATGGCGGTGAGGGAATGCAAGAGGGTCAGCACCAACGAAAGGCAGCAGGGGTGTGGTGCAGACAAAGGCACTGCAAGTGTTGCCAGACGGTTACATGCTTCATGCCGATATAGACGTCAGGTACTCACCACCAGCATCATCAGGTTGTGTTTGAACAGCGCTGTGTCGCCCGCTGCTACTGAGAACACCGAAGCAGAGATGAAGTGCGGGATGCCAAGCTCCGAGAGTGCAGAGCAGACCTGCGGTACCCACGCAGATACCCGGCTCAGATCCCACTCATCCCATATGCGCTGCTTGAGTCAGTGGGTGTAGGAGGTGCACGGGTACAGTTGGGCATGATTGGCATGTGGTGCAGATACGTTTGAGGTGGGTTCGCACCATGAAGAAGCTGGAGATGATCAGCAAGAGTTTGTCTATCCTTAGGAAAGTCCACATCTTGCTGCTGAAGTGTCCCAGCTGGTCCAGCGCAGGCTTCTGCAGCTGGTTCTCTTGACCCAGGCTCCACCAGTTGTCCCACTTTTGGCGCCAGCTTTCTCGGGGTTGCGGTGGTGATGCAGCGGTGCTGGCTGCAGATGCACTGCAGGTTTGCCTCTTGTTTCGCTGTCGAAGCCTGCATCGCTGGCTGGGTGCGTGCTGGACTGGGAAGGCTGAGAAAGGGGTGGGGCCCCGGAACGGGACAGGCCTGACCACATGTGGGAATTGAGACCGCCTTGCGGAGAGAGGACGTCGGGAAGTTTCAGTTACGTTCAGCCTGGCAGAGGTTGAAGAACTGCAGCAGGCAGAGGCTGAACCCATCGGGCGTGGGTGCAGCATCTTGACCGGTCAGTCACCCATGCGATATATGCATGCAAACTGGTTGCAGCGAGTGGACGAGCAGGCCAGGTCAGCAGCAAGCAGGAAAAGGAAGGAAGCGTTCCAGCGGAGCATCGACTGGATATGGTTGTTCTACAAGCCCCAGATCGCTTGGATAAACAGGACGAAGTCGGGTTCTATTTGGGCCAAAACTTGTGGCAAAAGTCTCCCCGCTTTCCCCCGAGTATCACTTCCCAAACTGTTTTACTGTAGATGCCATGGTCAGGTTGTAACGCTGCCCCCGGGAATAAACGCAACGCCATCGGCTCCAAGCAGTAACTTGTTGTCACAACACGACAGGTCACGGGCTGCTATCTGGGTGTGGAGTGACCGATTGTGGGCATTTGTCAGTTGGGCCCCTGGCATGCGTAACCTGTAACTCTCTGAGCGGTTGTGCAAGAGGACACACGGCAGGGCCAAGATGGCGGATGGAAAGTTCTTTTCCACTACCAAGAAAGGTATAATGCAGGGACAGCCTCTGGCGTAGGCGAATGCATATCCGATTTGAGATCTCCAGGAGCCTTTTCCTTCGTGTTGGGGCTCACTGCAAGCTTCACTCTCACAGGAGAAATACACGAGTTGAAGGAGGAGCTGCGGGCCTTGGACAAATCCAAGAAGAAGGATGCGGTCAAGAAGGTCATCGCCGCGATGACGGTGGGAAAGGATGTGTCCATGCTCTTCCCAGACGTAGTCAACTGCATGCAGACAGATGACCTGGAGCTCAAGAAGCTGGTGTACCTGTACCTCATCAACTATGCCAAAACCCAGCCCGATCTGGCTATCATGGCCGTCAACACCTTTGTCAAGGTGGGTTGCTGAATGTTGAGGTTGAGTGTTGCACAGCATTTGCACCACTTCCTTTGCACCGGCTCACGGTAGGTTGCTGGGTGGTACTGTGGAGTGATACTCTACCTCTTCAAGGGTGCCAGCTCCTGACATCAATGAGGGTTGCTGGGTGGTGGGAGGAGGGTTGTGCTGCCTTTGCGGGGTTGAGCAAGGGCGTCATCAGGGTTTTGTTGTTGTTGCAGGACTCGCAAGACCCCAACCCCTTGATCAGGGCGCTGGCAGTGCGCACCATGGGCTGCATCCGCGTGGACAAGATCACAGAGTACCTCTGTGACCCGCTGCAGCGCTGTTTGAAGGTAGGCAGCTTGGGCGCGGTTGAGTGCACCTGCAGGGGCATGTGTTGGTTCAGAAAGCTGCACCAGTGTTGGGGTCAGACAGCTGTAACTGTGTTGCTTCAGAGAGCAGCTTAAACTGCTGCAACTGAATTTGGACAGCTGGGCTTTGTATTGGTTCAGATAGGTGCAGTTTGCAACTGTCCCTGTTTGCCTGCAGGATGACGACCCCTATGTACGCAAGACTGCAGCAGTGTGTGTCTCAAAGCTGTATGACATCAACCCGGAGCTGGTGGAGGACCGCGGCTTCTTGGATGCCTTGAAGGTGAGCATCACACTCAGCTACTCGCTACGGCAGCACAGCGAGGTTCGCAGACAGCCTTGCACCAGCTTTGCGCTACGCAACCCTGTCTTGGCAGTGCTTAATCCATTCCCAGTGCTGCCTGCATTGAGGTGTCGCGCTGTCAGGTCAGCCTACGTGGCCAGTATTTGCACCTGAGTTGGGCTCCCAAGGCCTTGGAGTTTTTTGCATGCTGTACTGTATGTTGCTGACGCACAGCCAGCCAATGCGGGGCCCTGGTCAGCAACCAGAGCAGCACAAAAGGGATGCAAGGACAACTGTCACTTGGTATGATGCTGACGCTGCCAGCTGCGCTCTGCAGGACATGCTGTCGGATGCCAACCCCATGGTGGTTGCCAATGCTGTGGCAGCGCTGCAAGAGATCCAGGATGTGAGCGGCAAGCCGGTGTTCCAAATCAACTCGCAGTCCCTGTTCAAGCTGCTGCGCGCGCTGAACGAATGCACTGAGTGGGGCCAGGTGCGTTGTTTGTGGGGCCACGCTGGATATTCTTACTTCGTAGCGAGTGGGGGCTAGGTACAACGCAGGCGCTGCATTAACAATGTGATGAATTCTTTTTACTGTTTCACCCATGAGCCTTGCGCAACAGCAGGTGCTGGGGCCAGTGACTGGCACTCACCGTTGCCGCAGTTACAGTACCAGACACGATCCAGTTAGGGTGGTGGTGGTAATACGCCATGCCCTGCTGTCCTCACATGCTGCTGCCAGCAGCCAGCCCCATGCACCCATCTCTCAGGACAACCCCCCTGGCCCACCTCCCCTGCAGGTCTTCATCTTGGACTCCCTTGCTACCTACACACCCCGGGACGCAAAGGACGCCGAGAGCATCGCTGAGCGCGTGACTCCCCGCCTGCAGCACGCCAACTGCGCAGTGGTGCTGTCAGCCGTCAAGGTAGGGTATCAGCTGGAGGGTGCACTCGCACCTCCAGGCCTATCTCCTTTAGGGTGCCGCCTGTTGTTGGGTTAATTAGGTACACACACATCTGCACCACAGCTGTCAATTTTGCACTGGCGGCGCCAAGCAGTTTTACCCTGGTTGTGATGTTCAGGGTTTAGTATGAGAGGTTTGGTGGCACCCAATTTGTGTGGACCACCGCACAATGTTACTGAATCTAAACAAATGCGGACCGCTGCAGGTGCTTCTGAACTGCTTGGACGCGATCACCGACGAGGCCCTGAACAAGCAGCTGTGCAAAAAGATGGCGCCCCCACTGGTCACCCTGCTCAGCGCCGAGCCCGAGATCCAGTACGTGGCGCTGAGGAACATCCACCTGGTGGTACAGAAGCTGCCGCAAATCCTGTCGCACGAAGTCAAGGTAACCCTGAACCATTACACATCAAAACCCTAAACAGGCGCGTTCACGTGGTGGTCCAGATGCTGCTCAAGGTCCTGTGGCATGAAGATGCAGCATTTAGATAGGATACAGGATGTGGGCGCCAGGCTTGATTTCGCATCAGTGTAATCAAGCAACTCCTCTACTTTTCCCAGGTTTTCTTCTGCAAGTACAACGACCCCATCTACGTGAAGATGGAGAAGCTTGAGATCATGGTGAAGCTGGCGAACGACCGCAACATCGACCAGATCCTGCTGGAGTTCAAGGAGTACGCCACCGAGGTGGACGTGGACTTCGTGCGCAAGTCGGTGCGGGCCATCGGGCGCTGCGCGGTCAGCCTGAGCATCGCGGCAGAGCGCTGCATCAACGTGCTGCTGGAGCTCATCCAGACCAAGGTCAACTACGTGGTGCAGGAGGCCATCATCGTGATCAAGGTACGACTAGGGCTTGAATGAAATACACAACCTTTGTCTCAACAGGCGCAGGAAGAGGAGTTAGAAAAGAGAAGGGTGGTGGCAATGCATGGGTTTGATTGCAAGGACCACCAGGGCATGTGTAGCGCAAGATGCCCTGCGAGGCCGGGCACGTGTCATGGAGCCTGCACAGCATGGGAATGATGGACGCCTAGCTGTTGGTGTAGCGCCAGCGCTACGCATCCATGATCAACCCCAAACCCTAACCCCTAACCCTCCCCCGCAGGACATTTTCCGGCGCTACCCCAACCGCTACGAGTCCATCATCTCCACACTGTGCGAGAACCTAGAGTCGCTGGATGAGCCCGAGGCCAAGGCGTCCATGATCTGGATCATTGGCGAGTATGCGGAGCGCATTGACAATGCGGACGAGCTGCTGGAGCAGTTCCTGGAGACATTCCCGGAGGAGCCAAGCGTGGTATGTGGGCCCACATGCAGATATCAGTTTTGTTTTTATTATTTATATTATAAAGGACTGCAATGCAGCATCCATGGTATACGGGGGTGGGGGTACTTGGAGAGCAATGTTGAACACACTGGGGATTAACAATAAATTGAAGGCATTTACCTACAGATTAGACACTGGGGTTGGAAAATGGTTGGAAACTCTTTAAAGCAATGGGACCGTACCTTACCAAGTCATTTCATTTTGTGTGTTGTGGAACTCGCATGGTGCTGGTTTCTCCCTGTACTCATTCATTCAGCTTATTGAGTTGTTCATCCCTTGGTGTGCAGGTCCAGCTGCAGCTTGTGACCGCCACCGTGAAGCTGTTCCTGAAGAAGCCCACCGAGCGGCCCCAGCAGATGATCCAGCTGGTGCTCACATACGCCACGCAGGAGACAGATAACCCTGACCTGCGTGACAGGGCATACATCTACTGGAGGCTGCTGTCCACAGACCCAGAGGTGGGATAAATAAAAGTAGCATCTAAAATAAGGGTGGGCTCTTGAAACAAGGGTGGGGTTGTTGGTAGCACATTGATGAAAGAAAGGAAAATATCACTGCTGTGTTGTAAGTATTACTAAATACTCCGTGAGTAAGTATGTGATTCCAGCTTGAACTCAGATTAGCCTGGGTATGGATCATCCTAGTCCAAGAGCCAAGGCTGTGTCTCGCATCAAAACCCCACTAATCATCTGTCTCCTGTTGTGTTCTCAGGTTGCCAAGGACGTGGTGCTTGCTGAGAAGCCCGTCATCAGCGACACCTCTGACGCCATTGAGCCGGCGCTGCTGCAGGAGCTGCTGAGGAACATTGGCAACCTGTCGTCTGTGTACCACAAGCGCCCAGAGGTGCGGGGTGTGTGTGGTGGTGGTGGTGGGGTGTGGTGGGGTGGGCGCCTTTGTCATCTTGACAGAAGTCACAAGCAAACAGATGTGGATACCTTCCATCAAATGGTCTTGCGGGGGTTCCCTGGCTGAAGTTTTGTGACCCTCAAGAGGGAAACCCTGGGGAAGGAAGCGTTTTTTGAACGGCAGCAGCCCTCCCCTCCGCATGGCTTTGTAAGTCGCTAGGGCATGGCCTTGCAGCGGGTGGAGGAGCTGCACAAATCAACCTCCGACATGGAGGAGGCGCCTTAATTCAGTATCCTTTCATCAGCATATACAAGGTGTGAATCACCCCTTTTGACCACTTGTGGCCCTCCCGCAGGGCTTTGTGAGCCGCCAGCGCATGGCGGTGCAGCGGGCGGAGGAGCTGGACAAGCCCACCTTTGAGGAAGAGGAGACAACCTCAACCGCAGGAGGAGACGCAGCGGCGCCGCGCGCACCCGCCGCACCCGCGCCCCAGATGGACCTGCTGGGGGATCTGATGGACATGGGGTCGCCGGCGCCCATGGCGGCCGCGCCGGCGCATTCGGGCGGGGCGAACGGCAACATACTGGACCTGCTAGGTGCGTGCGGTTTGGGGGTGGTAAAGTAAATGAAGGGAATGGGATGGAATAGAATGCCTGCTGCCTGTTCTTCAACAGGCGCGTGCCTTGTGGAAGTGGCGGGCATTCCTCAGCACTGAGCGAGAACTGATTATGTTGATTGGCGCCACACGGTGGTTGGGGGACAAGAGGGCGCTGCATCCATTCACCCTGGGAAACAACCAATGACACATGTTTGCCTGGCCTTGAGCATGCGTCACTTATGCTATTCGACATGGCACGGTTTGGCCTGGCCCTTAGATCAATCATGTGTGTGCAGGGGACTTTGACCTAGGCCCCCCCAGCACAGCCCCTGCACCAGCGGCGGCGGCACCCGCAATGGCGGCGGCGGCCGATCCATTCGGCTTTGCCTCATTTGGCGAACCCTCGCCTCCACCTGCGTTGGCCGAGCCTGTGCTCCCCGTGGTGCTGCCTGGCGACAAGGGCAAGGGCCTGGCCATCAGCGCCCAGGTGCAGCGGAGCAACGGACAAATCGTGTACCAGGTGGGTGCACAATACCTATTTGGGTGCAGTAATTAAGCAAGGTTAATTAAGAAGAAGGCATGCAAGGTCAGCTACTCCAGCAGGACCTCAAGTCGCGTTGGATAAAAAAGTGGTTCAAACAGTGCCAGGAGAAAGCAGCGTGGCGCCGCATATGCAAGACTGACTGCTAATCTGGCTGCATTGCTGCAATGCATGTAACTAACTAACTAATGCAAGGTCATACACAATATTCAGTTGTTTTGCCAGATGTGAGCTAGCTGTGGATGTATCCACTGCAAACTCACTGCACGTCACGAGTCTCACAACCCCCAAAACCCTAAACAAACCCTTACATATCACATGTGTATTGTGCCCTTCAGATGTCCTTCACCAACAGCACCGGTGGCGTGGTTGACGGCGTGATGATCCAGTTCAACAAGAACAGCTTTGGGCTGCAGCCAGCCAACCCAGCGGTACCGGTGGGCTCCATTGCCCCCGGCGCCACCTCCAAGGCCAGTGTGGCGCTTACCGTCAACCCAGGGATGGTGTCACCGGGCGCAGCCAACGGACTCCTGCAGGTAGGGTGTAGATGCAGGGCTTGGGGCTCGCAGGTGCCCGGTGTATGGCTCTGGGTGTATATCTCTGTTATGCATGGTAGCAAATCCTCCTTTCATGACAGTGCAAGCCTTTTTTCAGGATGGCAAATCTCCTTTAAGACTGTTTAGGGTTTAGGGTCATGGACTCTTCCCGCCACCCAACCCTTACTGTTTACTATGTGTTTTACCCTTTTTATCCTTTGCTTTTCATTGACACCGTAGCTTAACACTTTTCCTCTGTCTGCCGATGAAACAATCTTCGCTGGGAAACAAACATATTCTTGTTTTTTACACACACTTTACACCCGCCTGTGCAGGTTGCCGTGAAGAACAACCAGCAGGGCGTGCTGTACTTCAACGACCAGATCAGCCTGCTGGGCCTGCTCACGGAGGACGGCAAGATCGAGGCGGCGCAGTTTGTGCAGTCCTGGAAGGCACTGCCTGACAGCAACGAGGTCAGCAGCCAGCTGGCGGTGTCGGTGACCGACGTGGAGGCAACCAAGGCCAAACTGGCGGCAAAAAACATCTTTGTCATGGCGCACAAGACGGTACGGGTGTGGCGGGGGCCAGGTTGCATTTGCCACATGTGGTGACTGGGGAAGTAATTGATTTCTGGAAGTCGAATGGCTAGTGTTTGCCAGTTGGATGCGAGCAAGGCTAAGCTGTTGGCAAGGAACGCCCTGGTCATGACGGACAGGACACTTAGGGTTTATGGCGATGTGGTAGTTAGGATATGGCCACTCTGCTCCCCGTAACCCTAAGCATGTCATGCGGCTCCCCATTGCCACCATGACCCAGGCAAGTAGGTTCCTGCGTGTGACAGCGTGCGCGGCCACCTTGAACCCTAAACCCTATTCTCCACCCTCACCACGCTCCCTCCCTCCCATCCCGCAGGCCCCCACTGGCGAGCAGGTCCTGTACGTGACGGCGCGCGCAGCCACCCCCCCTGCCCCCACCCAGCTGCTCATGGAGCTGCGCTACTCGGGTGTGCAGGGGATCAACTGCTTCTACAAGGGCGACAGGCCGGACCTGGCGCCGCTGGTATTTGCAGCGGTGGGGGACGCACTGGCGTGAGCGACAGCGCCGGGCTGTGTGGCTGGCTTAGCTGGGACCAAGGGTGTTGATACCTGGTTTGGTTAAGACCCTGGGTGGGGCCTGTGGCAAGATGGATGAGGCGCGGGGTGGTGCTGGCGGCGGGGGGGGGGTGGCGTGGCTGGCGGGGGGGAAAGGCTGGAGCTGGCATGGGAAGGGGAGATCAGGGTGATGCATGCGCAGGCATGGAAGTTTTCCCTGTGGTTAGACACACAGGCGAGAGTCAGGCTGAGCCTGATGTTGAGTGCATTTGCCAAGCCATATCTATTGTTTGATCACTGTGAACTTGGCGTGGGCTTGGGTACATGTCGGTGGCACTGCCTCATACAAGTGGGGTTGCATGGTTGCTGGTGAATCGTACACTACAGCTGTGCAGCATTGATTGCGGTGCAGCTTTGAGCGGACAAGTGATTCATTGTTTTCAAATTGTGTCCAACACTGTAATGTGCAAGTCGAAAGGCGTGACAAATGAGCGTGGTAGCAGTCATTAGTGCCATCCTCTTACTCCTGTTTTCGTCTTTCAAGGTGGACCACGCCACAGGTTTCAGCGTAACCAGGTGTCGATACAGCGGTTTGTAATATCTGATACGATGACCAAGCCACTTTTGTACGATTGCGTTCGAATGCATGCATGCATATGGCAGCAGCTATTTGACTTGGTCTTTCAAATACACAAAGCGGCGACTGGTTGACACACTTTGCAGGTGAACCCACGAAAGACGGAAAGGATACATGAGGAAACAACATACCCGTGTACCCAAAGCACAAGGGCTCTCCACAACCTAGTAGTAGTAGTACGGATCGCATGCATGCATATGACATTTGAAGGCCAGTATGCCCCCCACAGTCGTAAACTTCTGCTCACGTCCGAATACAACTGATACAGCAGCTATACATGACGACTTGTTGGTCACTGGGACTCTGTGTGGGACAGTCGGAAAGTAAGTCATTTTACTGGACCGGAGTTTCGCGCCAGCTCAACTTTGGTCTTGGCCTGCACAGTAGACTTCGACAAAGCCGGAAGCGTTCGTGATACAGCAATGTTGGTTCCTCCTAAACCAATCTTCGGAGCCCATCTGTAGCAATCCCAGCCATGGCCTCACTGGACCATCCTGAAGAGGCATCGCAGTCTGCTCATATCCACAGTCTGCCTGATGGCGTTCTGGCACAGGTAGTGCGCGTTGTGTTATGTATAGTATACCAAACAACTATTACCTGGCTTATGAGTTTCCCCTTGCAAATTGTTGATCTGTAAACAGCCTTCTGGACATGGTTACTAGCAACACCTGCTATGCAACTGCTTGTCTGCTCTTGTATGCACCATAAACACATAGAATAACAGTGATAGAGCTACAACAGCGCTCTTTCTGCTCCTTTCCGTAGGTGCTGCTTTGCCTGGACATGGCTGAACGTACCCGTGCCACCGCCGTGTGCAAGCGCTGGCACAGCCTGCTGGTCCACCAAGGCGTGCTGTGGGAGCTGGTGGGTGAGGTGCAGGAGCAAGTGGACCCAACCGACAGGCTGCCCAGGCACCTGCACTTCACAAGGGAGCTGCGCCTATGCTTCCACTGCGATGTTGAGACGTGCTTGGGCTTGGTGACTGCCATGGCGCCCGCACGCGAGCAAGTGCTTTGCCTCCGAGCTCAGAGTGTCAAGGAAACACCTGCGCGGCAGCTTGAGGCGCTCTTTGCAGCAGTGGCACGCCTGCCTCGGCTGCAGGAGTTGGGTGTGTCAGCGACCTTGCCGTCTGCCGCACCGGTCCCTGAAGCACAAGATCTGGAGGGCAGTGCTGCAGATGAGGATGACGACTGGGCATCGGCATACCTACCCCTCAGCCACCTGACAGCGCTCACCAGCCTTTCTTTGGACGTGATGCACAGCTCAGAGGCTGGATCCGTTTACGCCACTCTCCACCCGCTCCCACTGCTGCCTGCAGTGGTTCATGCCAAACTCAGCATGGGTGCGATGTCCACCAACCCCCAGAATCCAAACGCTGGGCGCCTCCCTCTCAGCAGTCTGCCTCAGCTGCGCAGCCTGCTTTTGACAGTGGCGAATGCAGAGCTCACATTGGACCTGCGACCTGCAACAGCGCTGACCGGCCTCACGCTGTTTCTGAGCGGCTCCACAGTACAGCTGCCACAGGGGTCATCCACACCCTGGTGGCCCCCACGCAACTCCTTTGTTGGCGGACGATGACTGGGCTCGATTCCTGCCACCGATGCGCATCCTGGGCCTGTGCTTCAATGCTTCTCAGCCCACGGGGTCGCGGCTACTGCCCCATACACCAGCCACGCTTCAGAAGCTGGTTGTAATGGGCAACAAGGACGGGGACCTGACGGACCAGGATAACATTCACCTGCCAGCCTTGCCCAACCTCACCTCTATGAGCGCTCCCCACTGCCCTGGCGTGACCCTCACCGCCCCCCTACATCCCGGTTTCTGCCTGCTGGAGCATGAGAAGCTGGTGCGGGTGGTAGGGCAGGGGTGGGAGATAGTGGTATACAGTCCCAGCGAGCGGCTACCAGAGGTGCTGCTGCAGCCCCAAGGGAGGTACAGCAGCTTGGAGGAGCTAGTAAAGCAGCTGGCCACGGGGGTGGAGGATGATGGCGGCAGGCTAGCCGCTTTGCGGTGGGTGGAGGGCCACATGGCGCGGCTGCATTGGATTGAAGCCAAGGCTCGTGTGGGGGCAGGGGTCATCAGCCTGGCCATGTGCAGGTGTCACGTTAATGGTGTCTGCGTGTAAGATGAGCACGCTACACCAACCCATGACTTCACTTTTATCCTCATTAGCCAGTGGCAGGTACCAGTTATAACCAGTTTTTAACTGTTTTTTTATTCAATGAGGCCAGTGGGTTCCCGGTGGAACATTCCAGTGGCCTGCAAGACCATGTGCAGCATTCTCACCCAATGGCATTAGATGTCAATTGCTTTAGTCCAATCAGCTTCCTATTTTGGCCATTGACTTGCATGGCCACTCAGTGTAGTACATTTTCAGAGTTAACGTAGTATGGTATGACACGATGCATGTAAAATGGCTCATGGTTGGATGCATTGCTCTAGCGTAGCAAGACCTGGTGCAGACATACCCTTTGACCTGAGGCAGGTTCCTAGGTGCCCACTGGCGTTCTGCGGGTGCACATCATTCATGTGCATTTCCCCAATTAGCGTTGCAAGATATGATAAGTAGTTGTACTGCAGGTTGCAATGCGTCAGCTTTGTTTACAGCTGCTTGCGAGTACAACTTTTACCTAGCTTTTAGCAACAGCATGAACCACGAGTCATGGCGCAGTGAAAAAGGATGACACCTTGTACAGCAGGGTGTGTGCAGCCACCGAAGCAGTTTTTAATGCCATCTTGGGCTTTGTGGCAAACGGGGCACGCAGGTTGGGTGTGACTGCAGTAAAGCAAGTGAGAAAGGAATGCAAGCATGCCACCGCCCCAGTGCCGTTGTCTTGACACGTCAACGATATGTGCTCTGGCTTACTGATTCCTAGGAATATCGATACCATAGTTAAAACCTAGTCACCTTTAAACTCGGCAAGGATAGGAGTGGCCAAGTAAAAGTACATGCGGGTGAACTGGCGCCCAAACCATGCCGAGTGACCAAGCCAGGTGTAGCCTTGTAACGGATATCCCACACTGTCCCAACCCATCTGCTGCAACCCATCTGCGTCCTCAACTGCCATACACTTGTTCACAGGACATACAACGACCATTGGCATCATCCATCGTGATAACTCCCCACAGTGCCGAGTGACCACCGACTGACTGGTTCTTTACCTTGTAAATATACCGAGCGGCGACTAATTGACACACTTTGCACAATAACCCACAACATTTGATAAGGATACACTAAGAAACACGTATATACAAAGCACAAGGGCTCTCCACAACCTTTGTACGTACGTTTCGCGTGCATGCATGCATATGGCAATCTGAAGGCCAATATGCCCGCACAGCCTTGAGCATCTCATCACGTCTGAACACAATATTACAACAGCTATACACGAAGTCTTGTTGGTGGGTAGGCCTCTGTGTGGGACAGTTGGAGTGTGGGTCCTTACACTGAACAGGGAGTTTCGCGCCAACTCAACTTTGAACTTGGGCTGCCAACACCCAACACCATACTTCGAACCCAAAGAGGTCTTGATACAACGTGTTGGTTCCTCTTAAACCAACCTTCGCAACCCAACTGAATCAACCCCAGCCATGGCCTCACTGGACCCCCCAGAAGAGGCATCGCAGTCTGCTCACATCCACAGCCTACCTGATGACGCTCTGACACAGGTAGTGCTGTGCATGGTGTAATGTGTGGTGGACCAAACAACAGTTTTATGGCTTATACTTATCCCCTTGCAAACTTGTGAACTGTAAATAGCCTTCTTACTTGGGTACCAACAACACCTGCCATGCTTGCCTGTTCTAGAAGTCTTATATGCACCGTGAACACATAGCATAATAGTGATAGAGCTACAACAGTGCCTTTACTGCTCCCATCCGTAGGTGCTTCTGTGCCTGGACATGGCTGAACGCACTCGCGCCACCACCGTGTGCAAGCGCTGGCACAGCCTGCTGGTCCACCAAGGCGTGCTGTGGGAGGTGGTGGGTGGAGGAGCAAGTGGGCCCAACCGAAAGGCTGCCCGAGCACCTGCACTTCACAAGGGAGCTGTGCCTCCGCTTCTCCTGCGAGGTTGAGACGTACCTGGGCATGGTGACTGCCATGGCGCCTGCACGAGCGCAGGTGTTGCGCCTCGAAGTGGAGGACTTCTCGGATACACCTGCGCAGCGCTTTGAGGCACTCTTTGCAGCAATTGCACGCCTGCATCGGCTGGAGGTGTTGGGTCTATCAGTGACCTTGCTTCGCAGACCACTTTGGGCACAAGATCCAGATAGCCGTGCTGCAATCGACCAGGAGCGCTGGGCGGCGATCTATGCACCTCTCAGCCACCTGACAGCGCTCACCAGCCTTTCTCTGGAGCTGCTGCACTATCCCAGGCCTGCCGTACCCTTTGCCACCCCCCATCCACTCCCACCACTGCCCTCTGTGGTAGAGGCCGAGCTCAGCATGGGTGTAGCAGGATTGAGCCACACCACCCTCCTGGCTTCCAACACATGGCGCCTTCCTCTCAACAGCCTTCCCCAGCTGCGCAGCCTGCTTCTGACAGTCACCAATGCAGAGCTCTCATTGGACCTGCGCCCTGCAGCAGCGCTGACCGCCCTGACTATGATAACCCGGGACGCAACTCTGGGGCTCCCGCAGGGGTCCCCCTGGTGGCCCGCTGGTCTGCAGAAGTTCATCCTCATCACCCGTGAAAAACCAAACTCACGCCCTTTGCTGGGGGAGGATGATTGGGCTCAATTCCTGCCATCTGTGCGCGCCTTTTGCCTGTGGCACGGCGATTCTCAGCCCATAGCGACACGGCTGATGCCCCACATACCAGCCACGGTTCAGCGACTGGAGGTCTGGACCAAAGGCTTGGACGAGGATTTTGCAGAGCAAGACTATATCCATCTGCCAGCCTTGCCCAACACCATCGAAGTGTACACTCCACATTGCCGTGGCGTGACGCTCACCGCCCCTCTACACCCTGGTTTACGCCTCGAGGAGCATGACAAGCAGGTGCGGGTGGTAGGGCAGGGGTGGGAAATAGTGCTAGACCCCCCCAATGTGCAGCTGCCGGAGCTGAAGGTGCAGCAACAAGTGGGGCGCCTCAGCATGCAGGAGCTAGCAAGGAAGGTGGCGGCGGGGGTGGCCGATGATGGCGGCGGCCTAGTAGCTGCCATGCGGTGGGTGGAGGGCCACATGGTGCGGATGCATTGGCCTGAGGCTATGGCTCATGTGGAGGCAGGGGTCATCACCCTTACTGTTGCGCAAGGTGTGCATGAGGATAAGACAAGCACGCTGCACCAACAACCCATGTGACTACCTACACTCCATCGTCGTCCGTCAGCGGCAGGTACCAAATATTACGAGGTATTTTCTCTTTTTCAATTACTGGGGCCAAATGGGCTCCCAGTGCAACATTTCAGTGGCCTGCAAGCCCATGTGCAACAATCTCATCCATTGGATGTCAATTGATTTTCGATCAATCAGCATGCTTAAAGTTTTTTTCTGCATTGACATGCGTGGGGCAATGCGCCTGGCCACTCAGTATGGCGTACTTTGAGGCTTACAAAACGGAGTATGACACGATTCGTATTGCACAATGATTGCCCTAGTGTAGCAAGACCTGGTGCAGACATTGGATGTGTCACTTGATGTGGTCCAATCAGCTTGCCTTTTTGTGCCATTGATATTCGTGGACCACCAGGTGCAATGCGTCTAGCTAAGCAGTACCGCGCAGTTTCAGAGTTACTTAA
This sequence comes from Heterotrichella gracilis, assembly GCA_032358255.1. Taxonomy (NCBI): domain Eukaryota; class Xanthophyceae; order Tribonematales; family Xanthonemataceae; genus Heterotrichella; species Heterotrichella gracilis. The sequence continues at coordinate 43,634 of JAULBX010015422.1, read as the reverse complement.
CAGATTATGGTACCATGCATTGCCCTATCATAGTAGGACCTGAATCAGATGCAGACATACCCTTTGATGCAGACATACCCTTTCATCAGGTGCCTCAGTCACCCATAGGTATCCTGTGGGTGCACAAGATGCAGTGGTTTTGCCAAAAAAGTAGCATTGCAGGATATGATCAGGAGTAGCATTGCAGGTTTAGCAGTAGCACTGCATGATTCCAATTTGCTTTATATGTGTCAGCTTGTTTCACAGCCGCTCACGTATAGTATAGGGGGGGCACAGCTAGATGCGCACGCCCTATCATAGATGGCATCTTACTTCAGGTTGGTAGACAGGCTGTCTATCTAGCTGAGCTAAAGTGCACTATAGGTGGTGAACAGGCTGACTCAGCTGACCTCAGAGGTCATTGCGCATCTACTGCGCACATGATTACATTTCGATAGTTACACATGCCATAACGGTGTTTAACCCCAGGACCTGCGCTTGCGCATTTCATCTGAATTAAATGTTAAGCGCAAGACTTATAGACTGATAAATCAGGTGTACATTTTCTGGTGCCAGCTTTGTTCACAAATGCTCGCAAACTTTCTGCATAGGTGCATGTTGTTAGAGCCACAGTCCTCAGCAATGACGATGTTCAACAGCATTTTGACTGGATGCATGTGATAATCATAATTGATGATGAGATTCGCTAGTGTACACTGTCAAGCACCAATTTGAATCTTCGCTTTTTAACAAATCTGCAGTAACGATTAAAAGAAAGAAAGAAGAAACAAAGAAACAGAACGCCCCCAGCCAGCAATGTTGAAAACCACTGATAGGCCGGGCAGCAGCCAGTCGAGTACTTGTTTGGATTGCGTTGGTGAGAAGGGCATAGCACCTAAGCAAGGCCCCAGACTAGAAGTGTACAAATACAAACTATCCAAAAGAGGACCTGGTTTGTTACATGCATGCGCGGTGCTGCAGCAACCATGCCCTAAAATGGATTCTGAACGCATGCACACGGGTCATCGTAGTTGTGCGCGGCCTGGGACTGGCAGGCCCGCATTTGCTTTTGCTCGCTTTGCTTTCAGTGCCTCGCGTGCCCTCCGCTGGTGCTCCTGCTCATCGCTGGCGGCACCTGCACACCAAGATTGATGAAAACTTGTCATTTATTGTAAACCAAAAATAAAGCACAGCCTGTTCTGGAACACGTGCGTTGAAAACTGGTCCTGAAAATAAAATAAATCATGATGTCCTTGGAAGCAGTTACCTGGCATCACAGCCAATTAGCATCCAGCCTTGCACTTGCGCCATTCAACTCCGTCCTCGCATTGGTGCTATCATTTCTAGATGTGTTTTGTCCTTGAACCTGACTGCTGTCAGGGCAGCCCATGTGGCCCTAATAGCCCTCCTAGACCAGTCAAGGAGAGAATAAATGGAGGAAGAAAAGGATAAATAGATACATCCTTGAGAGAATCACTAGAGGGTATTATAAAGCTAATTTATTACAACCATTTGCATACATCGATGCATGGCCCCTCCCTCCATCGTCCTACCCCCTCCCTCTACCCCCCCACCCTCTGCATTGACACACAGACACCCACCTGCATACATGGACACATCCAGCGCCTCATGTGTGTCAAGCTTGTATTGCAGCCATGCCTCGGCACCCGCCCGCAGCTCCTCCCCTCTCCAATCGCTGTCAGTCACCACCTTGGGCTTCTCCCAGAACTCTGGCCAAAAGGAGGAGTGAAATCACCATCAGGGGGTGTACCAATCAGGGGTGTATGAAGGAGGTCAGGTGGTGGGGTATGCTTAGGACTAAGTATGCATAACAGTCGGACAAGGATTAGGTGCAAACATGCGTAGGAATCGATATGGTTTGGACCGGGCAAACCAATGACTGTCTGGGTAGAATTCAATATTTAGGGTTTAGGGTTTTAGGGTTTTGTATATACATGCATGGGCAACGGCCACCACCGCGCACCTTCCATCCCCACATCAGCCATATTTCTGGGCTTGGCAGGGCCAACGCCTGACTTCCCGCCTCCTTCGCCTGGCATTTCCCCCTCCCCTTCCTGCCCCAATGGACCCGCTGCTGCACTGTCATCGAGTGCTGTGCGCTTGCCCTTAGCCCCCTTGTCCTGTGTAGGTTCTTTGGGTCGGTCCGGGTCTGGGACCTCTAGGATGGATGGACCTCCCTGAAACCTGGGTGTATCCAAAAATAGGTTGGTGAATATCACGTGGGCGCTTTACTTGCCTGCACGTGAGGCTGGCCCTGAGAGACAGACGTATATGGCGTGTGGTCGCTATTGGTAAATACGTCTATCCAAGCTAGGGCGCCCACAAATATAGAAGTGTAATTTGTAATTTGTAATTTGTATTTAGCCCAAGTATATGCATGCATATGCCCCACATGCCTGCACATGCCAAGCAGCCAGCAGCTGATGAAGCAGACGATGACAGGGCATGCAGCTGCTCACCCGTGTTTGGTTAGCATTGCAAAGGAAATCTTCCGCTTCTGTCCGCTTTGCTTCTGCCGTGGTTGGAGGTTTTGCCCAGTGGAGTGTAGTGCTACTTGGGTAGGGTCTGCGTGTGTGCTGCTGCAAGGCTGATCAACCTCGTCCTCTTCACCATCAGACAGGCCATACGAGTGCTTTAAGACATCCATCTTCTGGTGCATGTATTCCTCACACCATGAGCATCACCAGAAGAAACTGCTGCAAGTAAGTGGGTGCCACTGCGTCTCCGCTTCCCTCGTCAACCCAAAGAAAGAGACAAAGCTGGGACGGCCTTACGTGTTGTTTGCCTGTTGTTGCTAGCTAGAGCTCTTCATAAAGTTGCCACACAGGATGCATGCATGTGGAGCACGTCGCTAAAACGTCCTAAGTGTTGCACTGGTGACGGACTCTGGACTTTGGCCGGCAGGCATTTGTCAGGGGTCCAATAGTTTGCATTGCAAGACGTGGGCAACATTCTAGGCTGCAGTTGGGGCAAAAGTGTTGATATAATCCCGTTGGCAAACCCCCTTTTGAGGACAGGAATATACCAGTTATCACAAGGTGTTACAGCCCATCCTGCAAATACACGCAAGGTCACCACTTGAAAGTGAACCCCATAACGGCAGCACTTCAGGCTGAACAAATGAGCGTGGCGATAACTAGTCACGATACCCACTCAAACACAGCCCTGACACCCAAATTGAAACAAAACCACATCCACCACCCCGCCTCCGCCGCCTGGTGCAGCCACACAGCCATGCACAAACGCTCCTTCCTAAGCGGGAGCAACACCCTAAACCCTCGACCCTAAGTGATGTCACCATTGACTGCAGCCCGTGCTTTTCTACATTGGAGGACGGTTTTCCCTGTAAACATCCCCCCCCCCAAAAAAAGAAGGATCAAGGTTAAAGGTTTTGCACATCCAGAGCGCACATACGCAACATACATTAATGTGCACTGTGCACGCCACCACCACACCCCGAGAAAAGGACAATCCGGGGTTGAAACTGAGCCATCCCTAGTCCCAAGGTAAAGACAAGGCCCGAAGGCTTCTACTGAAGGCTTACACTTCTAAGGGTTCACTTTGAAACCTCTAAGGGTTCCCGCCCAATTCCCTCCCAATTCCCAATTCCCAATTCCCAATTCCCAATTCCCAATTCCCAATTCCCTCCAAATTCCCGAGGTAATTAAAATTTGAAAACATGTAGGTAAACCCCTAGAAACCCTAAAAGTCAAGGGTCCAAGAGATTCAGATCCCTTCAATGCATGGCGCAGCCCGGCGCCACTCTACCGCCCCCTTCTGACCCGATGCGCGGGATGCCATCCACCCCCAACTCCCAGAGGGTACCCCAAAACCCTCTAGGGTTTCTTCATTGCATGGCGCAGTCTGGCGCCGCTCCCCCGCCCGCCTCTGGCCCCATGCGTGGGATGCCGTCTGCACCAAACTCCATGCCTGGCGCAAGCTCGCTCACAATCTCTGGGGGAGGCTGGCCACACTGCTGCATCTGCGGGTTGGGGGGTAAGGGAGTTAAGGAGGGGGTTAAGGTGGGCACATGGGGCGTCTGGCGAGTGCCTAGGGGTGTGTGGCCAATATAATGCAGAGGCCCTAATGTGGGCGGAAAGGGTTGCCTGCCTTGCACACTGATCAAAGGCAATCCCCGTGGGGTCTGTGTCATACAGGTGGATGATACACACTGACTACACACCCATGCACTCCCAACCCACACCAACTAAACGGCGAGGCACATTCACGCTGCCTCATGCAACTCAAGTACAACTCGCGCCCCACCTCCCATCTTTACCCCCCCCACCTGCTGCAGCTGCGTGATGAGCTCCTGGAAGTAGGTTGGATCGGTGTCATACAGGTGGATGGTACGCACCAATTACACACCCATGCACTCCAAGCCCGCACCATTCAAACACCGATGCACATTCGCAATTCCTCGCACAAACCTGATGCACCTACGCGCCCCCTTCCCCTCTTTACCCCCCATCCCCCCTCACCTGCTGCAGCTGCGTGATGAGCTCCTGGAAGTTGGTTGGATCGGTGTCATACAGGTCGATGATGCGCTGGATGTAGTTGTACTGCTCGCTGTACTGCTGGTACTCCTCGGCGCTCAGGCTGGCCTGGTTGCGGGCAAGCCACTCGGGGTACTTGGCGCCGATGTCCTGAGAAAGGGGAGGAAATGGCGTTCATGTGTGTGAAAACGGGAGGGAAATGGGCAGATTGAGTAACGGATATGGGGCGGGGAGGGCGGGCGAGGGTGAAAAGCACGTGTGGAAAGTAAAATGTTCAAACATGGATTCTATGTCTGTGCTGGGATTGCTGCACTGGCCATGATGGGTTTGCTGGGGTGATGGCATTGCAATCCTAAACCCTAAACGCCCTGATCCCTGGCGGATAGCGGGGATACAGCATCATGCAGCAGCTGTTGCATCAAGGATGTGCGCCACGCGCCGCCCACGCAAACCCTAATCACAAACCCTAATCCTAGACATACCCTTGCCGGCAGGTTGACGGCGGCTGCTTCGGGATCGAGGACGTGCGCCACGTGCCGCCCACACAAACCCTAATCACAAACCCTAACCCTATACCCTTGCCGGCAGGTTGACGGCGGGTACTCTGCAGTCCAAGGATGTGCTGTACCAACCAATGAAGGTGCGGCGGGGGAGTGAATGCATCTCAAACACCATATTTTGCACCCTGTAACTTAGCTGGATGGCTGTATGAGCCAATTGAGGTGCGGTCCCCACCCCAGTGGCGGGAAATCGGTGCCATGAAGCAGCGTGGCTGGCACGCAACCAAGCTGCTTAAAGTATTTGTTGTCACACCAACAACCCAGGGCGCACATTATAATACCCATATCCTCCCCATCTCTATGCAACAAAGCGCCCCCCCCTTCCCCCCCCATTTTCGAGACGTTGGCTCCAAGTACCTCAACTTTGAACGCGCTGAACATGGCAAGAGCGATTTGCTTTATACCCTAAACCCCAAACCCTTATTCCATACCCGCACCTTCATTGGTTGATACAGCACATCCTTGGACAGCAGCTGCTGCATGATGCTGTCAACCAGGGAGGCCATATCTCCGCCCTCAGCCAGCCCCCCCAGCCCCCCCAGCTGCTCCGCTAGGCCCGCAAAGGCGGGGAAACCACCTGCGGGGGGGGCGTCGGGGGGCACCCCCAGGGCCCGGCTCTGCTCTGCAAGCTTGCGCAGGGTGCTGCTTAGCTCATGCTCTTGGTCTGCGGGGTTGTCTGGGATGGCGCCGTCGGTATCCGCTGCAGTGGGAGGCGCGAGGTCAGGACTTCGGGCATTTGTGTATACACGATCTGGGGTATTCCGAACGTGTTCTAGGGTACAAGGGTTTGGGGATGGCACCGTCGGTGTAGAGGGCGTTTCAAGGTTTTTGAGGTGCTTTCAGCTTCTTTGCCAGGGTTTACAGGGCTCGAAGCTTCCTGGGGTATAGGGCCCTGCCAGCTTGCGGAGGGTGCTGCTGAGCTCCTGCCCTTGGCCTCCAGCTTATTGGGGGTGGCTCCGTCGGGTTTGGCTGGTAAGTGGCGGAATATCAACTTTACAAAGTTTTCTTGCTTATAGGGTTTTAGGGTCCTTAGGGTTTTAGGGTCCTTAGGGTTTCAGGGTGCTCCACCTTCCGCCAGCTCAGCCATCAGCTTCTGCAGCCCTGCTGTCAGCTCCTCAATGCTGTCAAAGTCTGGCGGCACCGCCCCGGGGTTCTCATACCAGTCCAGACCCTCTGCAGCAGCCCCGCTGGGGGTGGTGGGCTCTGGGACGCCACTGGAGGTGCTTGCGGCTGCTGGTGGTGGGGGTGGTCGACCGGCTGGTGGTGGGGGCCTGGCAGCGACGGGTGGGGGGGCAGCGGCTGGTGGTGGGGGTCTGGCGGCCTTTTTGGCGGGCTTTCTCGCCAAGGGGTCGAAGGTGAGGCTGGTGGATGGGGTTGCTGGGGTGCTGCCTTGAGCACCGCTGCAGGGTTAGGGTTCAGGGTCAAGGTGTGGGGTTTAGGTCGAAGTTGAGGCTGGTGGGTGGGACTGCCTGGGGCGTTTGCAGCCTAGACTTAGGTTATAGGGTTGTGGTGTGACGTTGAGGCTGGTACAACTGTTCGCAAACTGATGTGGGTGAGGGTGGGGGTTTAGGGTTTGCCCAGAGGTAATTTGCAAGGGATGCTGTGCGGGCATGAGCGTTGCACCAGCTTGTACACGGATGAAAGAAAGGAATTTTAATTCAAACTCTGACAGGGCCTACCTGGTAGAAGGCTCCTCAGGCGCTGCTGGAGGTGCAGGTGGGGCAGCGGTGGAGGCCGGTGCTTCGAACCCGTCCAGGGCCTCTGTGGCAAAGTGGGCGCACGGGCGGAATTAAAACCCTCTGCAATTGCGCTTCCAAGTGGCTTTGTAGTATGGTACAACGCAGCCACACGCGCTAGAAACACCACATTCACAAACATGGTATCGTATGCATGCAAGTGTCGAGGCGTGCCCCTTGATGCCTCCAGAGCGCGGGCCTCGAGTACATTTATTTGCGAATTACACGTCCCCAAATGCTTGTTCAGGTCCACACAAGGCAGCACGGCGCCAGCAGTTGGCAATGCCTTTCACTGTTTTTGCAACCTGTATGCATGCATATGCACCATACCGTCCAAAAGCTGGTCCAAGTCGTCCGCCGTGTCCGCCATAGCTCCCGCCGTTGCAACCCAGTGTCAAAGCGGTAGAACCACCGGCTACTCGCTGCGGTTTACTTGTCAACGCGCTTGTATCACCAAACCCATACGTAGTGTGCAGGGTTCAAAAGGGACGATTTGGCTTGGAGCTTTATGCACTCGCAAAATAGGCAGTACAAACCGGCTGTCACGTTGGATATGGAAGGGTATCACGATGGTTGACAGGCCGGTTTGGTGTTGGGTTTGGGTTTAATTGCGTTTAACTACACTGTGTGGAAACTGTGTTTTGGATTTCTGAAAGGCACATCGTCCCCAGCCGCTATCCCCAAAAAGTGCCCTTGCTGTGGGCCCCTCCAACCAGGCAAGACAAATTTTATTGCTACTCTTACACTCATACACAGGACACACTGCAAACAGCCACATCATACGCAAAGGACTCATAGCAACCGGGGACAACCGTTGCCTTCGCCATGGCATGAGCGCCCACGAGGACACCATGCCGCCAGTGCACAAAGAGTCAGTGGGTCAGACTGCTTAAGCACTAACATAAGAATTATTAGCTGCACAAACTCGAAGCACTGTCTAGATGGGCCAGGGGGGTTCAACGGTTGAGCGGCCACAGGGCCTGTGAAGCAATGCCCCAAAAAATGCAAAAGCAGCCCCATGAACGCACAGCCTAGACATACAGGCGCCAGCCCAGATCTGAGGCGCGCCCTTGTCCCGCCCTCCACCCAAAATTCCCGCACCATGGGCGATGTCGCCCTCAAATGTCACCGGCTCCAGCGCCAATCAGCTTCCAAGCTTCACCCATCTCCCACCCAACCCAAGTCTGCGCACGCCAAACCCTGAGGATTATGACAGCATCCCTCACCGTGCGCCCCCTCAAAATCACCTCTCGCCGTCTCAAAGCCCCCCCATCCCCCTCTCTTTCACCACCCCAAGCTGTGGGACGCCGAGAACATGAGGGGGTGTGCAAAATAGGCCCCGAGTGTGACCAGGGTGACCACCAAATAAGGCCCCCTCGCAAATTCCTTCCAGTAGTCTGGGGGCAGCACCTGGCGCCCCTCCCATATGGCTTGGAAGGGTATGGTGCTGGTGCGCGCCGCCACTGCATCATATGCCTGGAAGGGGGAATGGAGAAATTGTGACTTTTGGCGTTTACGTACAACAATCGCATCGATTCTGGCATTGAATTGCAACGGGGAGGGTTGCAGGCGCATGCAGCAATTGCTTTGTGGAAGGCAAAACTGTAGCAAGGAGTGAGTTCTGGCATTACACGGATTTCACCATGATGGGTGGTCGATGGGGTCGATTCTGGCATTGGAATGCTGGACGACGATGGATTCTGGCATTTGCGCGAGAAGTACTAGTCTCTAGCAATAACCCACCAGGAAGAAAGACCCCATCCACCACCACCACCAGATAAACACGCACCCCACCACCCCACCCACCTCCCCATACTTCCTCTTCAGCCGGAAGTCCCCGTGCCACACCCCAAACAGGTGGTGCGCCATGAGGCCCAGCGACGCAACCACCAGGAAGGAGGACCCAATCCACAGGGTGTGCCCCGCGCACCACAGCAGCTGCCCAACCATCTGGGGATGGCGTGTGATGCGGATGATGCCAGACTCCCACAGGTGCAGCTTGGGCTCGTCCACTGCTGCCACCTGGGAAAAATGGGGGAGTTTTTAGCATCTTGGGGAGGGAAATGTGAGTTTAAGGTCTAGGTTAAGGGTTAAAAAGTGACGATCCACCCCACAGAGTGTGCCCCGCGCACCACAGCAGCTGTCCCACCATCTGGGGATGGCGCGTGATGCGGATGATGCCAGATTCCCACAGGTGCAGTTTGGGCTCGTCAACTGCTGCCACCTGGCATGGGAGGGTAAATTTGGGTTCCTAGGGTTTTGAAGGGTTTTTAAGTGTAGGGGTTTGGGAAGTTGGGCTGGCACCTGGAGGAAGGACTCAATGAGGAGGGAATGTGCGCAACATGGGGATGACCCTAAACCCTAAACTCAGGATTGCACCGTCACTCAGCTGCAGCAGCATGGGAGGTAACCTGACAAGGGAGGGTGTGTTCCACGGGTTTGAAACTGGAGCTTGGGGTAATTGGGGTTTGGGGAAATGACTGCAGCAATTCCAGTGGCCCCACCCACACCGCACCTCCATGGTGTCAAATGTGGAGGGGGACAATTCCCAGGTTGAGCAACCAATCTGCACCCCAGCCACCCCCTTGAGATTCAGAGCCAGCCCTCTCATATCTGCCCCACACCCCTCCTACCCCCAACGCACCTCCAGGATGTTGAACGTGGAGGGGTAGAGGAAGCCAAAGGAGATGAAGTTGAGCGCCCACACCAGCGAGTGCACCCCCTCCACCCCCCGCAGGTTCCAGAGGGGCACCCCATCGTATCTGTGGTTGATGAAGTACACCAGGGCAACCGTGGCCAGGGGTAGGCTGACCAGGGCGAAGATCACCCGGTAGGCGCGGGCGCCGATGAGGTCCTCACCTGAGGGAAGGGTATAAAAAGGGTCAAAAACATTGCATTCCAGCAGGAAAGCCTGATTAGCAGGGGGGGAGTCAGGGTTACATGGACTGGTTACATAGACTTCCAGCAGTGCAGCCATGAATAGCAGTGCACTGTGGCCAGGGGTTACCAGGGCAAAGACCGGTACTGATGCAGACCCTAATAGGGTTTCGACATGTAGGGTTTCGCACCGTAGGGTCGCAGGTAGGCCAGGCCGCTGTGCGCCAGGGCAAAAATGGCCAAAATGGCGATCATGGTCACTTCCGAGCTCGATCCCAGACCCTCCAGCGCTCGCACGTAGTCGGTAGCCAGGCCCGTGTCAGGCGCAATCCACACCTGGGGGGTTTGGTTAAGGATTTGGTTAGGGTTTTTTTTTGGACGGTTTTGGTTAGGGTCTGGGTGGGGGTGGGGAAGGGAGAGGTGTCAAGGTGGGTGCATGATGAGGGTGCGCTAGGCAGGGGTGATTGTGTACGCAGGCATGCTGCATTGAAATGGCTTTATATACGTGCACCCTTGCAGGATGGGTGCCAATGCATGCATATGCGGTATGGGAGGCCACAACCCTGTTGGAGCACCGGCAAGTGCATCTGGCTATTTTTACAACATAAAACGCTCAACCGTAAACCAGCATGTTAGGTGGTCAGCAGCCAAGCTCATTCACCCCTGGTAATGCAGACACCATCCACAGTCAAGGGTGCACCACAGCGGCCCACCAAGGTCCCTATACTATAACTGTATCTGATGCACAGTAGCCATACTGCGCCATATGACAGGGCCTGTACATACCAGGTACATCAGCCCCAGCACGCCCGTCAGCAGCGCAGCAAAGATGCCCCACGACTTGGCGCTCTGCTGCTGGAAATCGAACACAGCCGCATCCTCGCCCACATCGGAAACCTCCGGCTCCACCTCCTTCCCTGCCTGCGCCCCTATTCGGCTAGCACCCCTTGCTGCATGCCTGCCACTGACAGAGGCGATGCGCTTGCTGACCAAAGTTGCGCGCCGGGTGGGGCATGGGATGCCGTGGCGGTGGGATGCTGTGGGCGTGGTGCGCGGAGTGGGGCTTGCGGCGGCGGCGAGGTGCTGCCCTCGGCGTAGGTTTGTGCCGGTGAAGGGCTGGCGTCCCAGGGTTGAGGAGAGCATGGTGGTGGGTTGTGTGGGCACCAGGCTTTACCACCAGCAGGTGTGCATGCCACTAGGACTCTATATCATGGGAGGAGGTAGGGTTCGGAGCGGTAACTTGGCTGCAGTACATAGACCCAGCAGACGGACTGCACAACAGCCCTGGCGCACACGCTGTTAGTGCTTGTATGGTCCGGATAAGTTTGGCTTTTTCGGGGCAAAATATAAAAATTGTGAAATTTAAAATGGATAAAATCAACAGGTCACACACACTGCCATGCAACCTTGTTGATCGTAGTAGCATCCCACCCTGTCAACATGTTCATGCCTGTAGGTATTTAGCCACTCGGGGTTTGTGCGTGCTACCTGTGCCCCTCAACAGGGCAAGTCCTGGTTAATGTGGTGCGTTAGTACCTCCCTTTCAACAGCGTAGCACAGGTATGGAGGCACTGTGTATTGCACGGTGTTAAAGAATTTATGAACATAGACAATCACCAGGATACACGCGGGGTGGGCAACAGAGGCTCACCATAATGCCTAAGAGTACTTGGGCAGGACTACAGATAACCCTCAACCCTCGACAGCCAAGCACGGGTTCACCACCAGGGTGATGCGTGCTGTGTAATGGTCGACCACCATGCATCCCCTTTTGCTATCCAGGATATGGCCCCCTTCCAACCCCCCACATGGCAGCTGCGCCTGCAGTGTCCGGCACAACAAGTTCCCCAAATTGCAGTCAAAATTGTACGCTGCATAATGATATCAGGGGTGTTATACCATCAACCAGATATTCCCCAAATGGTAAACCATCACGCAGCCTTGTGGCGGGGCGGGGCCCCCTTGCGCTCGCTGCACTCCTGCCTGTGGCCCCCCTTCCAGTGCTCCACCTGGCAGCTGCGCCCACAGTACCAGGCCCCCCCGCACTTGCACTTGCGCAGGGGCTCACCATCAGTGGGGCCGGCCCTGCACTGATAGCACCCCTTCTCCCACCTCCCTGTCACCCCCTCCCACGCCACATCGCCCCAGGTCTTTGACATTGCCTTCCACACATTGACGTCATCCACCAGCACGTGCACAGTCAGCGCCGCAGGCTCCATCTTGGCGCGCCTGGCCCCTGATAGTAGGGGTTCTGGTGGCTGCCACTGGGCGCATACCAAGCTGCCCTGGGTCCCAGCAGGCTTACCGCACCCTACTAGGGTTTGGCCCACTAGTGAATGTGTAAAATGCTTAGGATTTTTAATATAAGCAATATCCAAAAATACCCTGTGGGCCTGACACTCACCCCGCGTACAGCCAGGAACGCATCCACTCCTTGAAGCGCCGTGGCAGCTTGTGCAAACGTCACAAAGTGAACGGTGGCGACCCAGCCAGGCCCATGCAGCGTTTTTACGTACTCCTTCCCTTCGGTCCCATGCCCTTCTTGTGCATCATGCAGTCCAACATGGTAAGTCATTATCATTGCAGAGAGTATGACCTGCGAGGGCATATTACCAGAGCTGAGAAACAACAGCAGGAGTCGGGGCAGTTTGTGCCGTTCTTTACTGCGCAAGCACCGCGCCAAATGTGAGGATTTTGTACAAGCAAAGCTGGAGGTCAGGTTACCTGTGCTTCAAGATCTGCAGACGCATAGCATACTCCATCGCATGCATTGTACTTCACTGAGCTGCGGGGAAGCGAGTAATCCCCATCCATGGTCACTCCCCTGCTGCTGTCTGCACCAAAGATATAATGGAGTGCCCTGCTCATATAGGACTTGATTCTGACTAATAATCACTAAAAAGCCCCCTAACCCCACATAGGGCAAGCTGAGCTCCTGTACATCTACAGAGCAGCTGGGAATATCCCAGCTATCACATTGCGCATCATTTTGTGTTCAGAAAACATTTGATTGTCATAACGGTCGTAAACTATATCCATGATGGCTGCTTACCTATCCCCCGGATTCTCGCATCAAGCATACTCATCAATTGCAGCAATCTCTGATCTCTGTCCGCAACCCAGTCAATGGCAGTGTTGGAAAGCATGTACCTGTATACACTCGTTTGTTCATGAATGCATACATGCACGTCCACAATACTTATCCTCATGATTATCCTCATGATACGCACAAATTGCCAGAATGTTCTGCGCAACATCAGGATGAATATACATGCTGGAATGCACAGGCTGAGCGCGGTACAGATAGGAGGCAATTATTGAACATTTATGTCAACGAGACATGAATCATATCCTCAAAGAAGCATACTTCATTTACTCAATATCCGCAAGGACGCATGCTACAATGGCAAACTATCAACCAATGGTATGAACAGTGCCAGGACAAACTGCTTGGCGCCACATGTGCAAAGCTGATAGCTATCTTCTAGCGAGTGTGTCAGCGTATGCTAGAGTGAAGACTTATGACAAATTAATTTGTCCATGCATAGTAACAGCTACAGTGGAACGCATTCCGAGCCAACCAACTTATACATGATGAGACTGTGCCTTGGCTGCACCTTGCAATGTCTTCAATCATATGTCCAATGGAGTAGTGCACATGAAGCGCCTGAAGAGGCAGTTGTGCTCCCGGGGCCCAAAGGGTGACTGCCCTACACAGCATCTCGGCGTACTTGCTTTGGTCGAATGCCCTGTCACCATTGCCTGCACCAGTGCCTTGAAGTACCCGTGGTGAAAGAGCATTTGCGGCAGCGACTTTCCAGGCACCTGCAACCCAAGGGTCATTTCAAGGCATTGCCTTATGTCAGCCAGTATGGGATGACCAACCTGCAGGTTTGATGACACAAATTGTGTTAGAAGCCGTGGCAGCTTCACACAGGGGTTGATGGGTACAAATCATACAGAGTATTCTGAATGTAGTAAAGTCCTTTATACACTATCCATTTGGCCATCTAACTCCACGGCGTAGATTTTGGATCCATACTAGCGCCCTGGTTGGACAGTCGGTCTGATCGCTGGCAGGCAAACAGCAGGACATTGGCATGCCTATGCATACGTCCCAAAAAAAGGTCCATATTTCTAACTAATACCTACCTTATCCCTTGCGTCTTGGGTCGCGCCTTGTGCGTCTTGGATGATCGATGAAGTATTCTGGAAAATCTCTGTTGCATATATGTGTGCGTACCCCATGTGCAGTGCACCAGTGGGGGAGGTGCTGAAGTTTTCCAGAAGGAAATTGCATACTGGTTCAATGAGATTTGTCTGCAGGCAAAAGTTTCATTGTACATATCATATGGCAGTGGCACCTGATTTGCATGGATCCATGTGTATGCATCAATAAGAAGATGAAACTGAGCCAGATGATTCATGCATGATGCCAAGTCATGGACACCACAGAAAACACAATCAAGCAAGCAATGCCCACACCTTTTGCATGCTACAAATGCATGTATGCCACACAATTGTGCGTGATGCTGTGCTATAACAGATTGGAGCGTCAAATATTTGTGGCCCGTACTCCATTAACAATATTTGAAGCCCAAATCGAGCTGAAAACGTTCGGAAATTCATGCTGGTTGGTGTTTGCACCACTTATCCTCTTGATGCAGCACCTTACCTCCAAGGTTCTGTCATCTATTTGGCCTTGTGAATACATGTGCATCAGCACATCAAGCGCCACCTCGCATGTATCCATCCCTGGAACAATGCCCCCTGGAGCAGGTCCATCAATTGCAAGCGCCACCTGGCGCCAGCAGGATGCTGAATCAGATGATTGGGATTATCGTTGTGATTATCGTTTTATTATTATTATTATAGCATACCATCCTGACATTGCTTGTACCACTTTCGAATGTTGGTAACCTGCAGGTCCTTAGCGACAAGGGCAGCACATGTGGCCCTGGGTGCCCCTCTCGACCGCTTACCAACTAGCTGATGATTATCGTTGACAATAAGGAAATACATGATGGCAATGTCATTCATCAACATTGTAATTGTTGACAAAATTTCCAATTTCAGAGAACAATGAATGTTAATGCTGTTTCTTCCCATACCTGAGACAGCCAGAGCACCAGATCCTTTAGGGTATCGCAATACTCTGCAAGCCAGTCAAAATAAAGTCATTACGCTGCACATACTTTTTTGTACATTTGATCTATGAACAATTGCAGCCAGGAAAATATGCGTAACAGACTCAGGGACGTCAGGCAGGAGTGGTCAGCTTAAAATATGGGACCTTTGCCTGCCAGTTTAATCTAAATCATCACCTAATAGTATTGAGTAAGTACCCCAATTGGGTGTTGCTTGGTAGAGTATTGATTCAACTGCACCCTCTTAAAAGGATATTAGTCAAACCCAGCAGGATCTAAGACGCAAATCGTAGACCAGCAAATGGTATTTATAAAGGGTGTCAGAACCTAACCACTCGGTACCGCAATTACAACGCTTTTTTTATAATATGTTGTGTTGCTGGAATGCAAGTGCCCAAGTACGAAGGTGCCTTCTGCGGAGTAGTTCAATTAAAAATGACCATTAGCCTCCTGTCCGACACTAAGTGGCACTATTTCCCCTACCTTCAAGCGGGTCAACCCCCTCCATACGGTGCAGCGCCTCGTTAACACTCAGATACCAGACAGAATACACCTGTTGGAACATAAATACTTAAATGAATAAATATAAAACAAAAATTCACAGATAATTAGTTATTATAGTAATTTTATATACATAATAAAAGGCTGTAAGTTGCCTATCAGCACCCTGACTGCACCTGACTGCACCCCGACAGGACCCACCTGGTTGACCAGGATGCTCTCCAGGAACCTGTCCGAATTGCGCTGCCCACTCTGCACATCATTAGCTACAGCCTCCAGCATCTTGTGATGGTGCTCTGTGCCTGAAATAGGAGCGCAGACAGATTGTAAGGGAAGGGGACTGAAACAACACGCCCTACTTACTATACATAATCGACCCCATGTTGAGCACGGCAAGGGGCAACAATCAATCTCTGAGAACAGTTCTCACAGGTAGTAACTACCTGTGAGGAATTGCACTGTGCTGCGCAGCTTGAGCAGCGCTGCGGCTGTTGAAACGCCATCCTCGCGTGCCAGCACTTTGAACATGTGCACAGCCTGAGGATACAGCACGCCCTCGCAGAGTGCACCGCTGTTGAGGTTGGTCAGGCAGGCCATCAAGCAAGGGTTGCGTGTGAGAACCTCAGCCCTCAAATGCGGGAGAAAAGTAAACAATTCCCTCAGTACATCCAAGCATTCAAAGCATGCTGAGATTGCCATTGCCTTACAAGCATCAAACACGTCACCGGATTGATAACGGATGCTGTCGCCAAGGGGTGTCAAGGCAATACAGAGGGATGCCAGCTCATCCGGCACTCCTTCCTGAACAAGCCACCTGCAAAGCATGCAACCACACAGAGCTGAACATAACCTTTCCAGTTGAGTGTGATTTCCAGGGGGAATGATCTTTGAGACAATCTATGTAAAGACTCGATAAACTGCCTAAACAATAACAGGTCAAAACATCTGGCATCACAGGTCAAAATGCTCCATCCTTGTTGCACTTGTAAACAGGATGGTAAATGAACGAGAGATTTCATTAATGGATTTGCCAGCTCATTTGGGCATGCATGGATGAGCAGCAACGGTTGCCAATGGGCCAAATTCTGAGGGGTTGCCAATGGGCCAAATACTCAGTGAGGGGTTTTGCCTACCTGGCAGTCAAGCCCCATTGTTCTGTATGGGCCATGTCCTGCACAAACGGCAAACTCTGGTCCTTGCACTCCCCTTCCTCTACCAGGGCCTCACCTGCACAATATATATGACGGTTACAACTTGTTACATTACAATGCAACACAAGTTGCAGTATTTAAGAACAAAGATTAACACAAACTTGGCCCAAACGAACGACCAAACCCACAAACATGGAGTATACAAGCCATCATGGACTAAACAGAGGACAATACAAAAGCAACTCACCTGACTTGATGGCAGACCCGAGGAAATGGACCACATTGCTCATTCCACGGAATCTCGCACCGCGATGGATGTCTGTCAATTGCAAATCAATCATGGACTGTGCTTGCAAGTGCATGTGGAAACGGTGCAGCAAGGTGGCTGCCATGTGCACTCCGCCATTGCTCCACATGACCTGCCTCAACCCCTCAGTGTCCGCCAAGAGTGCCAAGAACCTTAGGAGGTGCCACGAGCATACGGACGTGCCATCTGTTGACTTCCCTGTACACACCAGTGCTGCTGTGGCCATCGCGTATATGGCTGGGTATGATGTTGTGCAATACTGGTGTTACTTCTGTATGCAGGTTCTTCATGAACGGTTAAAAGAACTGACGGGGTAGAAGTGAACAAAGAGGGCAATGCAAATCTGGCATAAACGCTAGTCAGCTGGCAGTAATTTACTCTCAAATTATGTGCGCCTTCCACAGTTGTTGGGTTCAGATCATGGATAAAACAGCAGGATGGTTTTGGACCATGATGATAATCTACATAACAGGTAGCATCATTTTATAGTTTGTCACTCGTCAACTTGTGGTCCATTACAAACCACCAAGCACCTCACTGAGTTGAACACCTACATGGGCTGTGCCGTGCGGTGCTGCAATGCGCAATACCTGGCAATTAATTGAGGGTGCAGGCCACCTACCAACCCACAACTCCTGGTCCGTTGCCTGTGAAACCACATACACCACAGCAGATGCAAGGCAGCTGTTGGCCAGGAGGATGCGTTGCTGTGTGTTGAGAAGAGCAGCAGCGTCTTTGAGCGGCTGTGCCCACACCCGGCTCCCAGCCCAGCCACCATCCAGCACTTCCCTTGCCACTGCAGTGCGCATCTCCTGGCCTCCACCACCCTGCACGTACAGCAAGGTGTAAAATTTAACAAGTTCTTCTATTTACGTTATGGTACTGGCAGTCCTAGACATTGAGATAGACCATTTGTATTGGGCTAGAACTAATTTATATTTACAATGGCAATGATTATTTGTTCAAGGGGGCTCTGCTTGTAAATACACGGGATTGACGCCCGGTACTGCATCCATGGCTCTGCTTGTACTTGCAATGAATTGAGTAATGTTAGGTACTACCAGCCAGGGAGTCCATCAATGATTGTACCTCACCTGACCCACCAGGTGCCTTGCAAAGTGTGCAGACACGCGCTCACAATGGGCTGAAAGCTCCTGGGGGCTGCCTGCAAGCTCCAGCATGCCTGCCTTGGCCTTGGCCAGTGCGCTGTACACGTTGGGGAACTGGGACGGGCTGGCATCTGGGATCTGAACAGAAAATCGCAAAAATCAACAAGCGTGTAATGCACCACCTGATGCATGCCAGTGATGCATGGTGCCTTGTGATGATGCATAATGCGCGAGCTTACAAAAATTAGACTGATGATGCCTCAGGCAAGTCGGACCAGGGGTGTTCATATATAAATCAGGAATCCTGGTTTTAAACTATATATTAACACCCCTGATTGGACTAAAACCCCTCACAAGCCCTGACGCAGCCCCGGCTGATGCCACATGATTTACAGGCAGATACAATTGCACTATGTCCAACTGAGTTCAACTGAGTTCAACCGGGTCTGAACACTGTGCTAGGAAAGGCTAAGCAGCCTCAGGTCATCAAGTCACCCACCAACTGTTGCATGACACATAAGTAACTTTGCAAACATTGCATGTCATGAGGACCCTCTTCTCCTGGCCAGACATGTTCTCAAGTATTGAGGGCATACTTAGTATGATGCAGATTGACAGACCACCAGTCTAAGAGGCTGGAACAGATCATTTCCCCCTTCACGTTTTAAGCAGTCCAGACTAACAGGGAATTGTGGATGTTTTAGTACTCCGGGGCTTCACAGAGGGTGAAGCGTATCCCTACACCCTACACCCACACTGAGAGACATTGTAGCAACCAGGCTCCAGGTATCAGCCCACAGCTTGCGCTTTGCCACCCACCTGTGGCTTAACAGGTTGAGGAGCCCCAAGCACCTGATGGGCTGCTGCTGTACTGCTGTCCTTGGTGCTGTGGCGTTCCTGCAGGCATTGCCAAGCAAACAATCTGTTGCCAAGTAAGCTACCACAGTGGCTTTTGAACAAGCCCTGCTGTTGAGGCGCGTACTTTGTGGAAGTTTTAGAGGAGTTGCAACAGGAGGGCTTTACCTCTCCAATTGTGGCGGCACACAGGTACGTGGTGCACTCAGTCATTACAACTTGCAATGCAGGCTTCAATCCATGAGCACAGACTCTGGGATACCCCAGAGGTATGACCCAGCGCCCTAAGCGTGCAAGCTTGTGGTGTACACAGTGACTTCCATACAGGGGTTGTCAACTTGAGCCTTATTGGACAGTCGTGGGAGGCATCACGTTGAACGCAGCATGGATATACATACACCACTCTTAACGTGTACTACCACCATGCACACGATGTGGGTTGAATACCTGCCGTGTAAACATATTCGCCTGGCTGCCCATTCGGACGCTGCTATGCTCAATACCACCGAGGTCCGAGCGAGGTTGTCACTGACAGGTGCTTGTAGTTTGGTGTATGGTTCAACTGCCTCAGATTTTCACTTTGAACGACTCTGTTCACCAGGTATACACACTCATGCATATGTCAACGTGCCGAGATTATCTATCATAGATATCTGATCAGCCTTTCGAAATCAGGCCCCGTGAAACCCTTCGGAAGGGTTCGAAACCCCAGATTGGACCAACAAGTGGTCTCGCATGGCGTCTTCCTTTCAGGCGTATCATCAACGACGCATGAATCCTCTTCCAATAACAAGATGGCCCAGACTGTGGAAGGTTCCAAGGAGTTCACACAGCTGATGCCACAAGTTACAAAATCTGTGTACATCCTGGCTTGGCAAGTGGACCTCATATTGACTGTCACACAATTCGTTTGAAATCCTCAACACAGGTATTAGTAACAACATGCTGCCCTAAAGACAGATTTTAGAGTGTGAGGGCTGGGACATGCGCCTTAGCAGGTGCTTGATGAGCCACAGGAGCCGGCAGCCATGCAGCGTATGCCCAAACAGCCACAAATAAGTGCGCCTCGTAGGCTGTCGTGGGTAGTTGATATACAAACAAACAAACAGAAATCTCATATGAAGTATAATGCCGTCGGCGGTAGTGGCAAGGATATTATTAGTACACAGCTGCATAGCGCTTGGGAAGGCCCATGGAGCATAGCATGCCATGCCGCATGCCTCAGAATGTATACATGTAGCAGTTTTCAAGTTACTGGCAAGCCTATGTCAACCGCCACAGCACAATGCAAATGGCCAACATTAGTCAACATTCACACAGCATTTCTTCACAAATGGGCAGCACTCTCATGTTGCCATCTGATCACATACCATTTGTCACCATAGTCCTTCTCCAGAGTGGAGCACATTCGGCAGTACCCAACTGAGGTTCTATAGGTTGCGGCCATGTGGCTCTCCTATGTTTAATATGCCATATGGCATGTTCCCTTCCCTGCACCGCAAGCAAGGGGGCCCAGACCGCTAGCCGTTGTCGGCAGCTCTTGAGCCACTTGCAATCGACATTGATTTTGTTTCAATAGATTTGTGCTTCAATGCACAAGGGTATCATTCCAAATGGTTAATCTCAGGTCCAGGTGTGCATTAAAGCACCGGCACCGCTGGGAATGGTCACCTGAGAAGGAACTTCCATTTCTTCCGTCAAGAAAAACCTAGGGGACGCACAGAGGCGGAGTTGGGGTCATGAGCACAGCTGCTTCCCCATGGGGTACAGACGATCCAAAATGACTACTCTGTAGGTATTTCAACAAGGTTTGCTTGACTGCCTTCCAAACCGGATAAGCAGGAAGGATCTAATGCTCCCTCATAGTTGAGGGAGATAGGATGCATCGGGGCTACGATCATAGGTAGATTGAAGGGACGGTGGAGAAATCAACTGGCCTCGCACATGCCAGGGGGCTACTAGTAAAATGTAAATCACACCCATCCAACCACAGGCTACTGATGCTGAAGCCACAGCCTCAAGGATTGGACCCTTGTATATGATGCTCGGTGCTGCCACAATGTACAGGACCGATTGGCCCATGATGGAACGTACTACACATTTGGCTGACAGAGCATACACTTGCAAGGAGGACTAGGACCAAGTAAACCCCGAGGATAAAACATCAGACACACAGGTATATAATTAAAACTCACAGGTAGTGGCGCATGCACACGCCATATCGCACGACAGCACTTCCCCAGGAAATGGGAGTAATCAGCATACACCTAAGACACATACAAGCAGGGTGGAAAGCCAGCAACACCATGAACAGTCTAGACATTCCCAATATAATGCGAACACTGGCCACAGAAATGCACAAGGCTTTTTAAGTAATCAATGTTCACATGACACATAATTGATATTTCACAATTTCAGCCAGCAATTGCCAATGCGTTCAAGCCCAAAACCCTAACCATAAAGCTGACATACAACAATAATCAACATGTGTCTTGACAATTTAGTGATCGGTCTGCTGAGCAGATCAATGTCAGCAGCCTGACACACCCTACACATGGCATGTGCCATACTGTCACAACTACCAAGCTCAGCTAGTAGTCAAGTCAGACACTGGAGGCCAGTCACTTCTAGCACAGTGTAGCTGGCGTGCACCACAAGCCTCCCAGCGCCCTGCTGTGCGCCATCTTCCATGACCCCTTCCAGTGACGGTGGCAGCTATCACTTACCCATTGATAATCCAGAGCTACCTGTGGTGCCCTTGGCGGGATGGGCGTTGCATTTCAGGCATATGTCAGCCCTGGTTGGCGGCAGGCACGTAGCCCTTCATGCGGCTGCAGCGCAGATCCAGCAGCTTGGCAGAGGACATGAGGGACTCCCCGATGTGGAGGCTGTAGTACATGTGCAAGGCGGTGGACTTGGCAACCCCTGGCATGGTCTGGAACCATGGCCAGCTCTCCATCAGGCGCCGCTTGTCGGGGTAGATGTCCCTCATCGCCTGTGCACACATGCTACCCAAGTCAGCGTGATGGCATAGGTACACATGTGGGCTTGGGTACAGGCGTCAAGCATAGGACTGCATCAGCACATCAGGCACACAGCATTTGTTATATATGGCATGTCCATGATGGCCTTGCCCTGCTTACCACCTAAACACTGAGTGGACTGGCATAAGCGCTACTCACTGGTGGATGCTTCTTCTGCCCCTTGAATCTATGTTTGCAAGGCATGCTGCAATGTTTTTCAACAATGTTTAAGGCCAGTTGGCAAACAGGCAAAGTAAGTGCACCACTGGAAAAGACTTATAGCCAGCGGGGTCTGGTTAAAGCATTACAATACAATAAATATTAAGTATTATTTGATATTTTGAATAATGAGTTAGTGTTTAAACTAACTTTCATCTTGAAAAACATACAATTAAAATGCGGTTCGCACCTCGTTTGCATTGAAGCACAGCAGCATCTTGTGTGCGGAATGCTGGCCCAGCAACTCAAAGAAGTCTGAACCCGCCACCATGGCTGTGGCACTTGTGGCAACACCGCCTGCCTCAGTAGCCGCCGCCGCCGCCGCTGTCTTGGCTGCTGCTGCAGCGCTCACCATATTGCTTGTTGCAGTAGCGGCCGCTGCACTGGCTAATTTTGCCGCCGCTGCTGCCTTGGTTGCTGCTGTTGCCGCTGCCGCTGCCTTGACTGTTGCTGCAGTGGCCGCTGTCTTTGTTGCTGCTACAACCGCCGCCGCCTTTGCTGCTGCCGCAGTGCCTGCTGTGGTTGCTGCTGCAGCGGCGCTTGCCTTGGCTGCTGCAGCCACAGTGAAGGCCTTGATTCCCGCTGCAGTTGTCGCTGTCTTTAATGCCGCGGCGGCAGTTGCTGCTGCGGCTGCTGCTGCAGCGGTGGCTGCATTTGCTGCTGTAGCAGCAGCAGCCGCGTTTGCAGAGCATGCCGCCACTCCTGCTGCCTTCCCCACACTTCCTGCCGCCGCCCACCCCGCCGCCTTTGCCATGGCCCCAGACACATAGGTTAGCCCAGTTGCCTCTGCTGCCACGCCGAGTCCAGTGCATGCAAACTTGGCCACTGGCCCTCCAAAGTAGACGTACGCCCCTACCAGGGCTAGATCCTTCAGCACGTACTTTGCGCAGCCTTTCAGGCTTGACTTTGGGGGGATCAGCACATGGATGAGCTTCCCCACCTGGATGTTGAGCATATTGATGGAATTGGGTGCTGCCAAGTATGTCACCACCTTGCCGGACGTGCGCCAGTGAGAGTGCAGGTGCCTGGATATGGTGTAGTACCGCGCGGGCAGGCCTGCGCCTTCATACGACCTGCGAATGCAACAGCAAGCCCTCAACGTATGTGCACAGCCAAAAGCTGCGGGAATGCCGTATGGTGCTACATAAACATTTAAAAATAATTAATAGTTAATTAAACAAAAAAACATTTAAATAACTACGCTCCGGCGTATGATGCTCGCATATGGTGCTGGCATGGTAGGACACAATGGAGCGTACCTATTTGTTTATTTACTTATATATTTTTGGTACAGGTCACTCTCAGAGCACACTGTGTAATACCATCTCAAAGCACTAAAAAATATTAACAACAAGGCTTTAGCGGCTACCATGGTTGCACACGCCACACAGGCACTCCCACTCTGACAATTCCACAGGAGAAATACCATGCGGCAGTCTAGGTATATCTGCTCTCCTACCTGGCCTGCAGGTCCACCTTGTCACCATATGCTTCGAGCAGGAGGCGGCACTCCCGGCAGGCGACGTCGTCAGCCGTCCCATATCCGTTTGCGTACACATTCAGCTCCTGCGCGACAGTCATTGTGGACTCACGACCAATTGGGCTGATGGATGCGCTCGCATGCATGGCAACAAGGTGGAGCAGGGTACGGAATCTGGCAATGCACCCAGTCAGGAACAGGGGCCTCTGGCAGCCCTGGGCCTGCAAACTGTTGTCTAGTACGCACTGCACATCATGTATATGCATGCTTACTCGCAGCCAGCAGGACTGTCAACACCACCACCAGCTACCATTTTATTTTCTGTATGGGTCCCGCACCTGAACACCGGGATGAACCCTTGCCATACTGCACAGCCCCTGGGTGGCGCCCAAGCTGTGGCCAATCTTCAGCACCCGGAAGTAGATGTGGTGTGTGTTGATGGCCGGCTCAAGCGGCTGCAGCAGCATTGTCAAGTGGGTGTCCGTCCACCCGCAGCCTTCCTCCAGCCCAGTGTGGTCCCTTCCAGGCAGCAGCAGGGAGTTGACAGCCAGCTTGCCATCGTTGATCAGGTCGGTGATCGCGTTGGGGTCTGTGCCTCGGAAGAGTATGACTATTGTCACGGGGTTGTCTGCTGTACCCAGGTCTGCTGGTAGGGTATCCCAGGGAAAGGATGGAGCCTCCTCTTCCTTTGGGAACCAGTAGGGTACGAGTATGCTGATGGCCTGCCCCATGGTCTGCTCCTTGCTGTACCTCAGTGTGTATTGCCCACCCAGCCACGTGTTGAGGGTTGCCAAGCTCAGGTACTGGAGGTTGACCGCCTCCAGCTCGTCGTACGGTGTGATCTTGCGCATAGTGAAGTTCAGTCCGGGCGTCCTGCCAGGAGTCAGACAGCGGGTTGTTAGTGGCTGGAAAGGGTTGCAAGTGTTCTGAGATAACCATGATTGGACAGGAGTATGCAGGAGTTACAAGCCAGTGCAGCTTGCTGGAGGTGCTGTAGCGGGAACTCAAGGCTGTATGGCAGTCATGGCAGTGGGCTGCGCATGCTCAGTGGGCACAGCCGTTGCGAACTGTCGCAGTGCATGGTAGATGACACGGACACGGGCAATGAACACCCAAGCAGACAACGTCCACAGTCGGACACGACACTGTGGGCGCCAAGCACAACGCACAACGTACCTGACGTTGGGGGCCGACCTCCGAGGGGGGGGCGAAGTCCGAAGGAGGTTGTAGGTGAGAACCAGTGCGCAGTAAAACAGCAAGCACACGGATATCTGGGCTCCATATCTGAAGAAGAACGATACAGACACATCAGGGGCCAAGACAACCTCCGTCGACGTCATTGCAATTGGGCGTCGGTCGCCACCTCTGCCTGCAAAACCAGCAAGTTCAAAGTGTTGCTTCATGGCTTCAAAACCAGCGAGCAAGAGTGGCACGCGTGGTAGGTGACGTTGTACTCGGTGCGGTGGTTCACAAGGGGTTTTCTACCTTGGCACCTGCCTTGACAAGGTCCTTGAACAAGGGATCGTCGCTCCCTCACAGGTGGTTCCCAGCAGCTGACGAAGCCCCTGCATCATGCTGATAGGGTTACAAATAGGCACGCAGCGACACAGAGACGATGGTCTGCAAACTATGGGTGTCTAACCTGTTTGTTGGCAGGTGATGCAGTGTTGATTAGACGACGGGGTGTTGGGAATGGCTCCTCAAGAGTCCGACCCAACCGAGCCTCACCTGAGTGGGGAGAGTTGTAATCTATACAGCCGTGGTCCTTATCCACTGGAGTTTATAGCACTGCAGGTAAACCGTTCCGGCCACTTCAAGGCAAACATACTTCAACCAGCTTTGTTGCAGCGTTATATCAGAGTGTCGGGCACCCGGTCTAAGACCATTCCCAATGCCCAGCTAGTGCTCGAGAGTTCGCCACTGCAAAACTGCAGGCGATCGTCGCCTCGAGGGAAGGATAATATCCGCTGAAAAACACGGAAACCCCCTAGCTAGATGGCAGGCGAGCTAGGATCAGCCCTTGCTCTGGTATTCTGTTAGTCTGCAGCTAGGCTCAGCATTATCCTGGTATTTTGCAGCTATCAGTGATAGGACCAGGAAAAGTGTACCTGCAGTGTGCAAGGTACAGTGTGGCGCTCCTTGCTTCCTGTGTGCAGGTGCAACCATTGGGGCTGGGTAAAGCAGTCCGTCAGGAGGATTTGGGTGGCAAACAAGCACTGCAAACAAGCAGCGCATGCACTTGCTCACTGGTGTACTGGTGAGCGCATGCACTGTGACCCTGTACTGGTGAGACTCACTGACATGTTAAAACACTCCATGCTGACAGTTGCTAAGCTCCCTGCTGCTGTAAGAGGCAGGTAGATTCATTCGGTGACTGCCAAAATATGAAGATTATGATTACAGGATACCCCCGTTGGATAAGCTTGAAAGCCCATTATTCGCTCCCTGAGATTGACTGCCATAATTACTGTTACTTGTATCTTGGAAGATGTTGCGTAATGGCACCCCTGCATCTGCATGCCTACACACGCTGGGGAGTTGATCCTCTGTTGTGGAGCAGAAAACTAGGGTGGGGCATGTGCCTCAGCGCGTGTAAATAACCCCGATGCGCATGGTAAGGCATGCGCCGCGCTGGAGCTGAAACCTAGAAGGGCATTCAGCTGGGCTGGGGCTCGGGCTCAACTCTAGGCTAGGTCATGCGCTGCGCTAGAGCCAAACCCTAAGCTAGGGGATTTTCCTCAGCACCTCTCAAACACCCTGTACAGGTTCTCCAGGGTGGTGAGGGTCACAAAGGTGCCGTCTGTGGCGCGCGTTCGGCTGGGCAGTAGCTGCGTGCGCATGGCGGGGAAGAGAACCTGCGGGAGAGAAAGGGGGAGGGCAAAAGTCAGGAGGGTGAGACACTTCCACGGGTGACAAAGGGGGTGGAATGCTGGGTGTACTCATGCGGCAGGGTAGGCGGCTGGGTGGGGTGTGGACATGCACACAGGGGACGAGTGGGGGAGGAGAGTAACCCACATGTTGCACCATCCACTCCCGTGCCCGCTCCCGCTCAGAGGGGTCTGGAGGAGCGCCACCTGGCGCCGCTCCGGCACCACCTGGCTGTTGTTCCACGTTGCCATCCGCAAGCCCTGTGCCACAACCTGGCAGGGGTCCCCCACCACTATCCACAGGCGCTGCTGCAGTGACAGGTGGCAATTCCACACTGCCTCCTTCAATAGCTGCGGCGGCGCAATCTGCACGGTCAATCGCTGTGCCTGCCGTTTCTCCATTTCCAGTGTGTGCCTCCCCGCTGGTCCCTGCCTGCTGGGGATTCTGCGATTGGGGATCCTCCTCCGGCAAAAACCACGGCTGTATTTGGTAGAACTCCGCCAGCACCTGCCAGATTGCAAAGGGAAAGAATCAGGTGAATCACAACAAGAGGGTCAACACCCACGCCAACCACATCCTCAACTGCATGGCGGGTTAATCACAGCACCCATTAACCTGCCCAATTTGCAGTGCCCCTCCTATCCCCTCTCACCCCATCTGTGCAAAACCGAGTATGCACCCTCGTGCATCCCTCCACTCCAATTTCCTGCTCAGCCGCAGCACCAGACCCGGCAGGCAGTCGAGGTCAGGCTCAGCCCTACCCCCCACTCCCGCCCTATGCAGTACCCACCCACCCACCCAGCCCCCACCTGCCCACCATCACTGCCCCCACCTGTGATATACCCACCCACCCACGCCTACCTGTGCAATGCCGCGTATGCACTCTTTCGCATCCCCCCACTCCACATCCCTGCTCAGCCGCAGCACCAGACCCGGCAGGCGGTCGAGGTCAGGCACGTACTGGTCGATCACCTGCGGGGGAGGCCAGACCCTAAGTTAGGGTTTCATGGGGAGCAAACCCTGCTTCAGGGTTTTGACCTTTTGGCAGGCTACTGGTCAACCACCTGCAAGACAAACCAATGAATGATGGCGACATGCTCATTCCAAAATGTAACACATCAAACACGTAAATGTGGTAGTTTTAATCAACCTAAGCACATGGCAATGTCATCTGATAACATGCGTCTCGTCTTTCCTGTTCCACCTGTGGTATGGTAAGTGAAATGCATCATGTGGAAGATTTAACCAATTTAGGAGAACGACAGCATCATCCAATACAACACATCTTCTTGTACTGCCTGTCCCCACCTGCGGTATGGCTGTGAGCTCCCCCTCCCCGTTTATGTCAATGCTGAAGCACTCCCCCAGCATGCCCGCGCGCTCCCTCAGCAGGCGCACCACCATGTCTGCCACATCACCCTTGCTCACATCGTGGTCGACCTAGGGTGTAGGGAGTGGAATAAAGGGGAAGTCGGGGCAGGGGATAAGGGCTGGGAGACGGGTCACAATTGTGCAGCCATGTAATTGAGTTGAAATGTCTTCATTCTTCCCCAATTCTGTGTTCTTTCGAACATCTACTGTTGTTATCAATTGAAACCCAGGTCGTCTCTTTGTTCATACTGTAAAAATAATTCAAATGCTTAAAACAATAAGTGCACATTTGCCCTCTCCAATCCCCCCATCTGCAACTCCCCCCTTATTCCTCCATGTCCGGCACCATAGGAACCCCGTCATACCCCCACACACCCACAACACCCCCCACTCCCCCACCTGCAGCTCCCCCCTTTCCTCCTCCATGTCTAGCGCCATGAGTGCCACCTGGCGCACAGGGATGGGCTGGTGCAGGCGGATGCGCGGCAGCCGGTGGTACCGCCGCAGCACCTGGGGACAAATGGTTATCAAGACATTTAGGGGGTTGATGTAGGGTTTGTAGCATAGAGGTATTCAGGCGGATGTGTGGTAGCCGGTGGTAGCGACAGAAACCCACGTAGGGTAATCAGGAAGTTGGCGAAGAGTTTGTTAAATGCATGGGTAGGGTTTACATCATGACGAGAAAAGCCAAGGCCTCCAAGAGATGTATGCGTGTCTCCAAAACATCACATGCATTTTTCCACCAAGGATGTTCAAGGGCTCATAGGGATACCAGAATAGCGACGGAAAGCCCACTGCATCCCCCCCAAGGGCTCATAGGGTTTTCAGAGTAAAATTCAGGGCTTTCTCTCCCCTCTCACCTGTTGGTACACCATCTCCCTTGTGAGCTCCCCCACCTGCGCAGCCACCAGGCGCGTGCCGTACTGCAGCAGCGCAAGCTGGGGGGTGGCCAGGCCCACGTAGCTGTGCTGGCGGAGCAGGTCGCGCAGGTCTACAGGGGGGGGGGGTTGTGGCAGGGAGTTATTAGGATCACGAGGACACTGTGGGGTTTTGGTGGGGGTTTCATGAACGCAATGGGGCAGGGATTTCCTATCTGTGTGCACCGCCTGCTCCACCTCATCCAGCAGCAATAGGGTTTTCTGTCAAGGGTTGAGCTTAGGGTTTAGAGTCTCGGGTTTTCGCACCTATGTGCGCCTCCTGCCCCACCTCATCCAGCGGTGATAGGGTTCTATCAAGGGTTAGCTCAAGGGATTAAGGGTTTATAATTAAGGGTCTTCACACCTGTGTGCACCTCCTGCTCCACCTCATCCAGCAGCAATACGGTTACCTGTCAAGGGTTGGATTCTAGGGTTTTGAGGGTTTAGGGTCTAGGGTCTTCCCAACTGTGTGCACCTCCTGCTCCACCTCATCCAGCAGCAATAGGGTTACCTGTCAAGGGTTGAATTCTAGGGATTTAAGGGTTTAGGGTCTAGGGTCTTCTTACCTGTGTGCACCTCCTGCTCCACCTCATCCAGCAGCGATCGCACTGCAGCGCTCTGTGGGGCACTGGGGGTGGGGGCGGAGGGGTGGGGCCCCCTGCGCTGCCGCACCGCCCGCCGCACGGCGTCAATGTCCTCTAGAGGGGGGGGATGAGGGCCTGTGAGTGGGGAGAGGACAGTGGGAGAATACAAACAGACATGCCATTTCGCTTCTAAGGTTCAAGGGATATTTGCGCTATCCCGCCCTTGCGCCACTCTGGTCACACCTACAGCCTATCCCACCAGAAGATAATTCACAGTGTACCATATTTAGGGTTTTCGGGACACGGAAACCCTACCAGGTGGCCCGTCCGCCCCTCGCGCCATGTCAGTCAGATCCACAGCCACAGACGCCCGATCGGCCGCCCCGCGCTTGCGTCCAATGGCTCCAGCAACCGCAGCCGCCCGCACGCCCGCCATTGCATCCCCACCACCAGCCCCATCCAGGCCCTGGGATTGCTGCCCCGACTGGCTGGGATTTGGAAAATTGGGTAGAGCCTGCGTGCCCCCCTGGCTAGGGTTTAGGAAGGTGTGTAGGGTTTGCGCGCGCGCGTCGGTGCGCACCATCTTGTTCTCAGCCACCTGCCTGCCCTGGGTGGCCTGGTCGGGAACCCTGGTCAAGGGTTCTGGGGCGCCCGGGAGCATCGTCTGCGCGCATAACGTGGTTGTGCGTACGCGTTATAAATAATGAGGGAAATAATGAAATAAAAGAGAAATAGAAATAATGTTCTACTTTGTCTTACACAGGTACTGACACATGGGAGGTGCTTCAACCAGCAAGACGGGGTAAGGGGTTTGCGCATGCGTTTCTACCATGCACGGCACGCTTATGAGCCTGCCAGCAGTGTCCCCCTCACCGCCTCACACCTCCCCTCCACCAGCTCCTCCTGGTGCAGGAAGCCCACAACCACCATCAACCCTAACCCTCACCACAACAATAACCACCTCTACAACATCATCAACACTCCCACCACCCCACCTGTGTGAAGGTTCGCGTGTTGTTTGTGGCCAGCAGCGCCCCCTTCACCGCCTCACGCAGCCCCTCCACCAGATCCTCCTGTGCAGGATGACAACCACCACCATCAACCCTCACCCTCACCACCACCACCACCACCACCACCACCACCACCACCACCACCACCACCACCACCACCACCACCGCCGCCCACCTCCACAACACCAACAAAACCCCACCACCCACCTGTGTGAATGTGCGCGTGTTGTTTGTGGCCAGCAGCGCCCCCCTCACCGCCTCACACAGCCCCTCTATCAGCTCCTCCTGGTGCAGGAATCCCACCTCGCTTTTGGTAGGGTGCATGTTCACATCCACGTGCCAGGGGGGGAGCTTCACATCCTGGTAGGAGGGGAGGGGGTTGAGGACAGCGTAGGGTGCCTATTCCATGGACAGAGGGGAGTGCAGGAAAGGAATGGAGCAAGGGTGGCCATTGGAATGTTTGTGTATCGACCGTTTCCCTAGATGCTCCAGTCAGACAACATAGTGCGCTCTACCACCCATCATGGATGTACCGTTCATTGCAACGGTAGCAACATCATGGTATTGTGGGCGTTACAGGTAATGTTCACTCTCACCAGGAATATGAATGGCTTTGAGTCCTTTGGCAGCACTGTGGCGTAGGTTGCCTCAATGGCTGCTCGCATGGGACGACACTCCACTTGTCGTCCATTAATGAACAGGACCATGTGGGTGCGGGCCCTGCCCGTGTAGTCGCCATTGGTGATGTAGCCCTGCAGCGGGTGGGGAGGTGGGAGGGCAAGCATGGCACCCTGGGTTCTGAATTTAATTGTGAGGATCCTTTGATAATAGGAAGAACTCAATTGGGTGGGTACAATATTGAAGGTCAGTGTAGTACGCATGGTGCTACAACAGGACATGGGGTGCCACCAAAGGCCTGCCACCCAGACAGAACACCACTACCACCCCCCCACCCCTCCTCCCCCCGCCCCCCACCACCACATACCTCCACATCACACACCAGGCCCTCATCCTCGGTGCCCTCCCCGCCTTTCTCCCGCCCCCCTTTCTCCCCCCTGTGCAGCGAAACCTCCACCAGCGCCTTGGCGATGTCCCCCCCATACACCTCCCGAATGTTGTCCCTCCTAGACGCCCCCGATCGGGTGGAAACCCCAATCTGGGGTTTCCCCAGGCCCGCCCCTGTGAGCTTCTTGCATGAGAAGGCCACGGAGGGTTTAAACACCGCGTACTGTGCAACTACATCCATAATACGCTTGTACTCTGCCGAGTGGTCCTGGGTCTGCAAAGGGGGATGATGGATACTTGGAATGCGCACATTAATTAATCACCAATAATTAAGAAATACAAGCTAATACAATAAATACATAAATACATCTATTAAATCCTACCAGGAGGAAGTACACCCCTCACACAAAACACCCCAAGCCATCCACCAACCCCCACACCCCACACACACACCACTGCCCTCCTGCTAGGCACATTATAGTACAGGTCTTCCACAGTGATGCTGGTGCCGGGGCGGGCAGCAATCTTCTCAGGAGTGCCCAGCATCTTGCCTGCACACAAGGGAGTCCGTGTTGGGCATTAGTTCATGCAATATCTCAATAGGTGGTGTATACGGTGCATTGATAGCGCTGCTTTGCGCCTGCTGGATGATGGTTCAGTGAGGAGAAGTGTCCTTCATGAAAGGCAGAATTGTCTTTGCCATGGCTCTGTCAAATTCAAGCCTTTGATTTATCTTACACGCACCGTCTCGGTACCCAACCTTGAACCCATAGGTGGCGCCGTGCGTCATCGTGATGACTGTCATGTGCGCCACGTAGCTGATGCTGGCCAGCGCCTCCCCGCGAAACCCTAGGGTGCTGATGTGCTGCAGGTCCTCGTACTCGCGCAGCTTGCTGGTGGTGTGGCGCTCGCACAGGATGGGGAGGTCCTCCTCCTATAGAATGGGAAGGGTGATGAATAAGTGTAAAATTAAAATAGATTAACATACTGTGCGCCTGGAGTACCCGTATAGCTTGCGTAGGATGGGGAGGTCCGTCTCCTGCAAGGGACATTATTGATGCGGGGTTGCTTTGCAAAGGTGGTACCCTTTTTTGAAACTTTAACCTACTCAGGGATGCACGATGCACTCCATGCCATCGGCGCAGGGTTTATGCCAATGACTACCAAATGGTGCAGAATAAAATTGTTGGGGTGGCTGTGTGGACAGTGTTGGGGGCAGTGGTGCATAGACGTGCTGTGGCGTAGTGGTGGGGTGGCCGGACAGTTGAACGGTTGGTCCCGCATCTTGAAACATACCCGGACGCCATGGCCATTGTCCTGGATCTGGAGCAACTTGATGCCACCATCCTTGGCTGTGACTGATATCTGGGTGGCTCCTGAAGGCCAAAGGGTGGGTGGCGTATGGAGGGTGAAAAGGGTTGAAAATCAAGGGGTGGATTGCAGAACAGGGCAAGCAATGCATGAAACATATGCATGCATTGTACCAAACCATAGGAAGGGAAATGCAGGTATATTGCAACGTCTACACCAAGGGGAAAGCGCTCTCATTTCACGACGGTACTCAAATGTCCCGTACTAGTCGCTAGCTGCCCACCTGCGTCGATGCTGTTTTCCAACATCTCCTTCAGCGCGTTTGAGGGTTGCTGAATCACCTCACCCGCTGCGATCCTATTCACCACACTCTCCTCTAACCTCCGGATCGGTGCCGGCTGGTTTTGCTGTTGGGCTGTCCCCTCCATCGCCAACAGGTTTCCCGCCAAAACGTTTTAAAGGCCACTCATGCTCGAGACCCACCCACTATCACGGTAGAGAACCAACAGGGGTTGGAAGGTTAAAAGATACTGGGTGTATTTATATGAAGAGGACATGGAGGAGGGGCCCCTCACTCTAGTTTCTTTCCAAGCTCGTTTTCCAAGTTCGAAAACCATGCGTTGTCGTGGGGAACAAGAAGACGCAATGCAACTGCACGCCTAGCTTGTGCCTGAAGCATAATCGTCACAAAGCTGGCTTGTATGCAATGGACCCATGAGTGGACCAATTATTAGACAACAATACACAACCCGTTGTCAAGCACCCATTTGTGCTTGGAGATTAAACACCCCCGTTCAAAATTGGGTGCACTTGCCTCCCTTGGCAATGAGCAACATCGCGAGACATGAAAAGGCAGCAACGGGTGCCTAATACTCGAAAACATCCCGGGAGTACAACGCTACAAACCCAGCAACTGCTTCTGCCACTGTCACGCGACGAGGACCCATTTCACATCCCACTCGGCATCTGACACACTGAAAGGACGCCTGTAGACATGTGGCACCCATTGTTGGTTACGTGCACGCTCAACACAGCTGGCGAACCGTTGAAATGAAGTGAGATACACGGAACATTGGTCCACAGTGTACCCCAAGTGTGAGACATGAATAAACTTTCACTACACGTCCTCCTACTCGCCCTATCACTGGGCCACTTTCAGCACAGCTTTGCACAGCCCACAGCAACTTGCCCCAAAGATGACCTAGAGTGCGGGGGAGTCACCTATCCTCCTGGCAGCCTCGAAAGATGTGTTACCAACCCAGAGCTATGTATAGACCAGTCACAGACGGTGATCAGCCAAGCCCCATTCGACCCACTGGAAGCCTGCCCCACAACTCCCATATTGGACAACAACCTCAACTTGCAAGACGTAGCTGACCAGGTATGGTAGCTGTCTTCTTGCCTCTCATTTTATTGTCGCCTCTGGACCGCGGGGGCCACCTTTGATACTGGAGAACCCTCTAGGTGCTCTCATCCAACTGTGCTTGTTGGGCAGTTTGGTGAACCCTATACTCCCATATGCCTGATTGATAACTGCTCTACAGTGCCTTGATATCAACAGCGTGGTTCCCAATTATATCAGCAAGCAGAGGTTCTCACGGCGACTTTCCCTGTTGCAGATTGGGGTGTGCCTCAATGCCATGCGGGTGAACCCAGACGCCTTTGCCTGCGACTACGAGAGGTATGAGCCGGGGTGCAACTACGCGTCGTGGAGGGAGTCAGTGCTGCTGCCACCCAGGGGACCGCTCATAGCTGCCGGCACGGACCCAGCAGCACAGCTCGCAGGGTGCGTGAACCCCCCCATGAAGAACAGAAAATAGAAGGAAAATTAGCGAAAGCATGGGTTGCACTTGTGGCCACCATGATTCCTACTTGAAAGGCTCCACACATCCACAATTTCAGTTGCAGTTCCATGCATGCCTTACCTGGGATGCGCCACAATGCACACCCTGACCGCTGATACCATGTCCAGGCCTGCGTTGCCTCAAAGCTAGGACCCTAGTTTAGGTTTTATGATTTACTGTAACCTAAATCAGGGACATCATCGTAAGCGTTAAGTGCGTGTACAGGGCTGCATTGAGGCACAGCCAGGACATGGTCCAAGGTTTTGAGTTAAGACATAGGTTGTGGATTTTAGGGACCTTGCCTAAGTAATGAATTGGCGTGTACAGGGCTGCGTTGGGGCACAGCAAGGACATGGCGCAGTACAACTACTTCAGCCATGCATCGAGGGATGGCACTGGGCTGCTTAAGAGGGTGCAGGCACAGGGGTTCTTGACCTACCCCCTGGGAGAAATTATTGCAGCTGGGTTCCAGAACGTGCGCGCTGTGGGGGTTGCCTGGATGTGGTAAGTGCTGTTTATAATGTGGAATCTGATGTTATATGCCTTGTCTGGATAGCATGCTGTGCACTGCCTGGCATACCTGGTATTACATTGTGATTTTTCTCTTCAATTGTATATTTTTGCTTTTTGTTTATTTAATATTAGCAATCTTCTAGTTTTGAGTTGCTGACAAGGTGCCCCTTGTGCGCAGCTCGCCCGGGCATCGCAACGACCTCATGGTGAGTCTATTAATGTCAGGCAATACCACCTGCCTTTTCAGTCAATTGCTTTGCCAACCATCCATGCACAAGTGTCTTGCACCACGATGCACAATGAGCTCATTCTGGGTCCATTCTGGGTACAACCCTCCACGATGCCTGCACCAGTGTGTTACATTGCCGTGTCACCGCAGCGTTCAAAGAAAAGAAAAACAAACTGCTGTCAAAAAGAATCACTCATGTTATGGCAGGCTGCATCCCAATGTGTGATTCTTAGGCATGCCAACCCTCGCAGGCCTGCGTCTTTGACACCATGGGAGTGGGGGTGGCTTACAACGAGACCACAGAATTTGGGACCTACTACACCACAGACCTGGGGTGCTCATCAGAGTCATTTGACTGCGGCTGTCCCAATGTGGATGCGCCAGATCCCCTGCCAGATATGCCGGTGTGCTTCAACCCGCCATGCCCACCACCACCATTCCCGCCAAAACCACCCAGCCCTCCCCGCCGGAAGCCTAATTTCAACGCTTCCCCTCCGCCGCTAACGGCATCCCCACCACGATCCCTACCACCACCGGGATCCCCACCACCAGGGTCCCCACCGCCACCGCCGGATGCCTCACCACCACCTCCACTTCCACCTCCATCACCTCAGCCGCCATCTCCTAATCCACCATCACCACCACCACCAAGCCCGCCACCGCCACCATCACCCACGCCACCACTGCCACCTTCACCAAACCCGCCTTCGCCGCCTTCACCAAAACCACCATCACCACCCTCCCCAAAGCCGCCATCGCCACCATCGCCTAAACCCCCATCCCCTCCATTGCCAAAACCACCATCGACACCCTCACCTAAACCACCCTCACCAGAACCGCCATCGCCATCGCCACCCAACCCAAATCCGCCACCACCACTATCACCCACCGACTCACCATCCACCCACTCGCCACCACCATCACCAGCCCAATCGTCCCCATCGCCACAACCATCACCACCACCGCCACAGCCCCCGGCAGCAAAGCCACCATCCGCCAAGCCCCCATCCCCACAACCAGCCAGCGCACCAGCAGCAGCACCACAACCCCCACCATCCCCATGGTGGAAATTCTGGTCCCCACCTCCCTCCCCACCCTCCCCACCAGCACCAGCTTCAGCACCCTCTCAGTCCGAGCCACCAACATCCACACCATCACCTTCACCCCCCGCCAACCCACCCGCATCCCCTTCACCCCCCTTGGCTGAAACCCCAGCCGCAGCGCCCCAGTCCCCACCAGCATCCCCCTCCTCTAAGCCCGGCAGGATCCCACCACCAGCACCAGCACCAGCACCAGTCCCCGCCCCTGGCCCATCGACCACCCCAGCCCCCATTCCCTCCCTCCCACCACCCTCGCAGCCATCCCAGGACGAGGCTCCCGCCCCAGGACCAGCATCCCCGGGAGCACCAGGTGGGGATTGCAGTGCAGGCTGTGGCAGTAATTTAATTTCCATCTTCCATTTCAAAAGTATAAAGGCTCGGACAGGATGGGTATATGCGGATATGGGTGGCACAACTTGTGTCCCAAGCTGTGCAAGATGAAGTGGTAACCTAAAACCATCCTCTCCCCTCCCACCCCTCCCACCTCTCCTTCAATCACTCCCTTGCTCTCCCTTGCAGGCTGCCTGTACGCCACCAACATGGCCTACCCGGGCGGCTCCTCCACCCCCCTCGTCTCCACATCCACCCACAGCGTGGTGCTGGTGGCGGCTTTCCAGCAGGCGGTGCGCAGCCTGGAGGCGCGCCAGGTGGCGGCGGTGCTGGAGGGGGGGGAGGAGGTGACCGCCAGCTCGGTCATGCCCTACCCAGGCAGGGAGGACACCATGTACCTGGTGGAGGTGGGTGGGGGAAACTATTGGGAGGTGGGGGGAGGGGGAGGATGGTCTGGGTACAGTTCACAGAAAGGATGTGCTGTATTGTTGGCTTTGAGATGCTGACGTCTCTCCCACACTTCTCCCACCGTTCACAGCAGATGAAATCCCATTTATTACTTACTGTAAAAATGACAAATAACATACTTTGCAAAATTTAAACAACAACAATCACTCCTCACAGCTTGAAAGCTTGCAATTCCCGGCCGCAGGTGCACCATCCGCCTGGTTATCAGGGCACCGTGTCTGTGCACCTGCCCTCCCACCCCTCCATCAAACCCCTTGTGTACATGGTGCGGGCGGGGGCTCCGGTGGTGGAGAGCACGGCCTATGACATCCCGGGGGGGCAGCAGTGCGCAGCGCCAAACACCAGCTGAGGCGGCGCTCTGCATGATCAATTAATGACGCTGGATCAGCGGCTGATCAGATCAGATCAGCATTAATGATCAAGGATCAACTTACATTGCATGGTTGAATGACCAAGATTGAGGAAACCTTGCGGCAGAGGATGGGGGCGGCAGGGCAGTGTCACTGACGAAAAGGAGGCAGCATAGTTGTCTATGTGCGATATCCCAACACAGAGCTCAGCTGAACTATTCATATTCATTATTGCTGCAATGGGGACTTATGCCATGATTGCACGGTACCAAGCATGATACTTTTCGAGTCACATGCATTGTAATTCCCAGTGAGGCCATTGGATGACATTTGCGCAACTCAATTGCCAGTTATCTATGGTATGGTAACTATGCAGCGGGTGTATGTAGCGGGCAGGGGTATTGCCCTTCAAACTTATACATCAAGCATAGTTCTTTATTTTATAAGCATTCTAGTTGTATTGATTGTGGTTTGAGCCACTGATTCAGACCTCATCCAGTGGATTGTGGCACAACAAACACACAACGCCGTTGCAGTTGCACTGCAGGGATGCTCGCACAAGCAACACGCTTTCGTAACGTTTTGAACTTTTGGTACAACGAGCGCGTGGCCATGGGTCCAAGTCACTCCACTGAAATGATAGCTTGAATTGAAAGTTGAACAGTGAGGACATATATGGAGGTGTGATTCCATTCCTCAGAGGCTGGGACTCGCGTGCTGGCAAAGGAACTGCCCATCTTGCCCCAGGCATTTGTAGTGCAGCACAGGTTTACAAGCTGCAAGCGCAATCATGTCT
Organism: Heterotrichella gracilis; assembly: GCA_032358255.1. Lineage (NCBI taxonomy): Eukaryota > Xanthophyceae > Tribonematales > Xanthonemataceae > Heterotrichella > Heterotrichella gracilis. Next base: position 5,477 of record JAULBX010015422.1, on the reverse strand, counting down.
TGCAAGGGCAAATGCAAAATTGCATTTTGAGGGCTCCTTTTGTTCGAAATGCGTTGTGGTCGAGCAGGGATCCCTGCCTGCAACGTCACCCTGTGTTAGGGGTTTGGGGTTTTGGCGGGAGTGACGTCTGCAACTTGCAGGGGTGCGGCTATGACGTTTCAACAGAATACCTTCATAACCTTCATGGCAGAAGGCAAACCTACACAGTCGCGGCTGTAACCATCTGTAACCAAACGTTTAAAGTTTGCTTGCCGTGGATGTCCACCTGATTGGGACACTAGTGTTGGTTCCAACCTCAAAACATGCCGTCAACATGCCGTAGGGTCTAAGCGGTGCTTTTCCTCCACTCGCTAGGCAAACTGTACCCAGCCATGCGACCCTGCAGATAGCGAACAGCGATGCCTGCTGAAACAAGGCAGGTTGGGAGGCGAGTGCCGCACAGGCATCGAGCCACACCGTCGCTCCACCACCTCCCCATCATCCTCATCCTCGTTTCCCACTGCCTACTCTCTAGCAGCACAGCAGTATCGGACAGGCCAGCCCGCAGCAGTCAAAGCCAGTCCCAAAAATCCCACTTTTTCGACAAAGCCTACGAAACACAGGCAAATACAGTAGATAGAGCCTCTGGCACGCATCATGGAACCTTCAGCCAACGATGTGGGCCCAGTGGATGTGCAGATGGGCGCAGAGATGTGCCCCTCGTATCTAAACGCCGGTCACTGCAACAGGTGGTTGACCCAGCAGCTGCCTGTCCATCCACGCCACTTTGGGACTCCTCCGGGACGGTGCTATTCCCAGAGCTGGAAATCAACGAGATGGTACGCCGCATACCAACTGGCCGTGCCTAGCGTTTCAATGCATGCATGCGTACTGCTAGGTGTGCTGAGCACCTTTGATCCTGTGTTGCGCAGATGAATTAAGCTTCAAGTTCCATTATGTTGCCGGTGGTATAGATTTTGTTGCTCATAGACGTCTTGCCAGCTGACGGGCGGTACTGCAGTTTGTGTACCAATGGACCATGTAGTGTTAGAAGTAGGATCCCTGCAGAAGCAACCCTATTTAAGGGTGCTGAACTTTGCGTATATGCTATGCTAATGCTGGGTCCCTCAATTTCTTAAATGGTGACGACAGCCACTAACAAGCCAGCTGAGATATTGGCCTGGCATTGCAGCCCACAAGCACAGAGCTGGTCTGTAACCTCCATACACGCTGTTTAAGTCTTCAAACACAGTTCTGGGTAGACCTATATGCCACAAGTTGGCTCACTAGTGAACCCCCATTCAATTCACCTCACCCACCAGTCACCTTGAAGACCCCAAACCCTAACCCTAAACTCAAACCCTGTTTCCCTGCCCGCAGCTGACCACCTGTTTCCCTGCCTCAACCTCCTTCAACGCCTGCAGTCGGGCTGATGACGACTATCCCAAATGAGACTCCCATCTTCTTCCTGCGCCTTCAAACCCACTTTAAACCAACCTACCCCAACCCACTGATCCCCTGTTTCCTAAACCCTAAACCCTAAACCCTAAACCCAAACCCCGTTTCCCTGCCCGCAGCTGACCACCTGCTTCAATACCTTCCGAACCTCCCCAGATTCATTCTACTGCTACCTCCCCTGCACAGTCTACCCCTACCGCACAGCTGTGCTGGACCCTGCCAGGCAGGCGCTCAAGATGGCCACTGGGGATGCAACCGACCCCGGGGACACGACGCGGGAGCTGTGGACGTACGCTGCCAAAACCCTACATCACCAAACCCAAAATCCCAAACTCTAATAGATTATTGGATCCCGTGGACACGACGCGGGAGCTGTGGACGTACGCTGCCACCACCCTACATGTCCAAAACCTACAAGCCCACACCCTGCATATCCAAACCCTGCACAGGCATTGCACCCCAGGGGCACAACAGAGCAGCAGTACATGGAAAGGTAGGCTACCAAAACCCTCCTTACATTAAACCCTACAACTTAAAACCCTAAACAGCTATTGGATCCCCGGAACACCACACTGGAGCAGATCTGTTGGCGTATGCAGCCTACATGTTAAAATTCTGAGTACCAGGCAGTCGCAGTAACCCAGCAGCAGCACATCAGGGCAGGGATCCAACGGACCGCGGGGGAAATACAGACTGGAGCTGTAGACCTATGTCGCCAAAACCAAAACCCTACATCTCCAAACCCTACATCCATTTGGGTCATGATTGTTGCATATTTATTTTAACCTATGACATGAAATTTAATTTTCATCTTATCCACTGCAGTGCGGCTGACAGAGTTGCCAAGGCGTGGGCAGCCAATGGGGCGGCCTCTAGCCCCACTCAGGTCATTGACATGGCTGCGGCGCTGGATGACACAGGTGAGTGGTCTGTGGTACCTTGAATGTTATCAACCATGGCTATTAACAGCCATTTATGGCTCGTTTTGGGGTCCCCCGCCCACCTCACGTGATCATTTATGGGGGGGTGGGGGTTGGGGGAGTGTGAGATATAATGTGAAACCAAGAGAAGAAGCACTATAACACTCCAGCTCGGTCATGGACATGGCTGCGGCTCTGGACGATACCAGTGAGTTACCTGTGCCGTATTTTTGAGCGGTACCGCCGGCGGCCATGCCATGCCATGCCTACATACAGCCGATTTATGGCTAAGCCCTAAACCTGATCCCCAACCCCTTCATCCTGCAGGCTACGTTGGTCCCATGTTCTATGCCGACATACAAATTGGGCGCACAGATCCAGCGGTCAATAGCGTCAGGGATATACTGCGGGAGTTCGTGTGGTGCGAAAACAAAAAGGAGGAGGGGGGGGAAGACATCTAAAATACTGATTTAAGGAATCAAAATAATCCAACAAATTAAGTTACTTCTCTGTAGTCTGTGGCTGGAAAGCTGTAGTTGTGCTAGGGCGCAACACACACTGCATTATAGTTGTAAATTGTAGTATTACTTCCGAGGCAAAGAGACGGCCACGTGCTGCGTTTTCTGTGGGTTGCCACCCAACATATGGTTTAGGGTTCAGAGTTTGTTGGTTTAGGGTTCAGAGGTTGTTGGTTTAAGGTTCAGAGTTTGTTGTGGGTTTGCGCATAGTGAGTGATGCTAGCTTGGTGCCTAGTGTGTACTTGTTAGAGTGTAGGCCTGGATAGTAGGGCTTTAGGCAATACATTGTAATAACCAGTATTGTTTTGCCGTCCAATGGGACCTTCTTTTATTGAAGAAAGGGGGGTAAAGTTGCTTGTTTATTTGCTTTGCTAACATCCATCCTCTGACACCTGTGCAGCACTGGCAATCCGGCAAGCGAGGACATCCAACGTGAATACATGGTAAGTGGTGAGAGGGTCATCCTCCGTGCCCTAAACCCTAGACCCTACATGGTACATGGGGAAAGGCCACCCTTAGTGCACTGTTTGCTGAACCCAAACCCTTAATCCCAACAAGCTGCACGCTACATCCCTGAAGGGGTGCAACCTTTGGGTGCACAGGAACCAGATTTTTCCAAAACCCTCTCTCCCTTTAACCAGGAGGACCTTAATATATTACGAATTGACGTTATATATTAAAGTCCTCCTGCTTTAACCCTGTATTTTATATGGGGGAGGAAGGCGCATTCAGTTGGCGAACATGGCAATTGCCTTGTCTACATGGGCACATCACTGGAATGCTTCTGAAACCTAAACCCTAAACCCTAAAACCCTCAGCAAGCAGGCAAGCAGGGACTAGGGTTTCTGAGAATTTGTGGCCTCAGCCCTAGGCCCCAAACCATGCGTGCTGCGAACGACTGCGCCTTCTATTCCATAGCCATTTGGTCTAGAATTTAACAACAGAAGTACCTCCCACGGGTATTTGTAGGGGTCCAAGAGTACAGCCCCCCACATGCACTAATATTCCCTCGCATTAATTTAAACCCTGAACCGTAACCCTCAGCCTGACCCGTAAAGTATGAACATCATATATCTGGACATCATATACCAGGTGCACCACTCTATACTTATTGCTCCAGCTTTGATTCTCCGGCTATCGGCTCGGGGTTTAACAACACTAGCAACTCTACACCCTAAGCCCTAACCCTAAACAAAGGTGCCCCGCCAATGTCACGCCACCCTCTTTCTGCGCACAGGGCTGTACCTACGACTCTATGGTCATTGGCCTGGGATTCAGCAACACCGGCACTACTACATCCAAAACCTAAACCCTCAGCCCTAACCCTAAACAGAAGCTCCCCGCCAATGTCACGCCACCCTCTTTTTGCGCACAGGGCTGCACCTATGACTCCATGGCCATTGGGGTGGGGTTCAACAATACCGGCACTCCCCGCATGTTTCTGACGTTCTACCTGGGGGATAGCGTGAGCAACGAAATTGGGGAGGAAGGGGAGGTTTCATATAGCTGCAACCAAGGGACTGTGAGCATACCCCCCCTGCCCACGTGCGCACCACCACCTTCGCCACCCAAGCCGCCACCCCCGAGGCCCCCACCGCCATCACCGCCACCACCCAGCCCGCCACCACCATCACCACCACCTCCTTCACCACCACCACCCACCCCACCACCGCCCTTGCCACCACCACCAACGCCGCCACCACCGCTGCCACCCAGCCCTCCACCACCATCCCCTCCTCCGCCCAATCCACCACCACCATCCCCACCACCACCCAGGCCGCCACCGCCATCACCACCGCCACCAAATCCACCACCACCATCCCCACCTTCCCCACCACCACCCACACCGCCACCACCGTCACCACCTCCTCCTTCGCCACCACCACCCACTCCTCCACCACCACTGCCACCCAGCCCACCACCTCCTTCACCACCACCACCCAGTCCACCACCACCATCCCCACCAACCCCACCACCTCCCTCACCACTGCCACCCTCCCCTCCACCACCACTGCCTCCCAGGCCACCACATCCTTCACCACCACCACCATCCCCACCACCACCATCGCCGCCACCACCAACCCCACCACCACCATCGCCACCACCACCATCACCGCCACCACCATCACCATCACCACCGCCACCCAATCCCCCACCACCCTCCCCACCGCCACCGTCCCCCTCTCCACCACCACCAGAGCCCCCTCCACCATCACCACCACCACCAACCCCTCCGCCTCCATCGCCCCCACCACCATCCCCTTCCCCACCACCCCCTGAACCCCCACCACCATTCCCACCACCACCAACCCCTCCACCTCCATCTCCCCCACCACCCTCTCCTTCCCCACCACCTCCGGAGCCACCACCACCATCCCCTCCTCCACCAAACCCGCCACCTCCGTCACCCCCACCACCTTCCCCTTCCCCGCCACCACCACAGCCCCCCCCACCATCCCCACCTCCACCTACCCCTCCACCTCCATCACCCCCCCCACCATCACCGTATCCCCCCCCACCAGAGCCACCACCACCCACCCCACCACCCCCATTTCCACCTCCACCCACCCCGCCACCACCCACCCCACCGCCCCCATCACCA